>NSMO01014688.1:0-14013 GCA_002588565.1 Coelastrella sp. UTEX B 3026 | reverse complement strand
AATAGCATCCCGGAACTCTTTGCATGCTGCATGCTGATATGTGGCCTGACAGACCAACTCCTTGATGCTGTGCTTTGCATTCCTGTCTCAGCATTCCTTCCTTCCACACTACCTACAAATAGCATCCCGGAACTCCTTGCATGCTGCATGCTGATATGTGGCCTGACAGACCATTTCCCTGGATGCTGTGCTTTGTCTCCCTGCCTCAGCAATCCTTCCTTCCACACTACCTACAAATAGCATCCCGGAACTCCTTGCATGCTGCATGCTGATATATGGCCTGACAGACCAACTCCTTGATGCTGTGCTTTGTCTCCCTGCCTCAGCAATCATTCCTTCCACACTACCTACAAATAGCATCCCGGAAGCTGCTCCTGTTCCACGGCCGGCGCTGCCTATCAAACGGCCGTCAGAAGGCCAGCAGCAGCAGCAGCAGCAGCGGCAGTGTCTTAGGTGTCCGGCTGTGTGACTTAGTAAACAGTCCAGTGATGGCTGAGCTGCAGGAGCTGCTGCTGCTGGGACCTGGGGCTGATCAGGAGCGAGACATGTTTAATAACTGGTTCAGCGCTCAGGTGGGGCGTCAGTTGCTGTGGCTGTGGGCGTGGCTGCGGTTGCTGTTGTGAGCACGGTCCTTTCCAAGTGACATTCAAGCTGTTGGGCCCTTACTGCTGATCGGTTGCTGCTTCCCTTGCTGAGTCAGGCAACTTACCTTAGTGTAAGGTCACAGCAGCAGCAACACCAGTTGGTTTGCAGGCGGATTTGTCAGTTAGAGACCAAGAATTGTCAGTTAGGGACCGGGCTCATTTTCCGAAAGCAGCTGCCACAAGTCCAGGCAGGACACACTGATTTGCTGACTGATCTGCTGTTGCTGCTGCTGCTGATGTTTGCTAATGCAGAGTGCTCAGCGTGTGCTGGCCACATTCACGTCCTGGGATGTTGACGGCAATGGAGCACTGAACAAGAGCGAATTCAGTGCTATCAGTCAGGTAGGAGGCAAGAGGATTAGCACCTCACTGTACAGGCTGCAGTACTGTTATCGATGGCTTGCATACTTGCTGTGCTGTTGGTGCTTATGGCAGTTGCTGTGGTTACAGCAGGTGGCGGTGGTGTGTGCAAAGGAGTTGTGACCATGCATGACACTGCAGCTCTTGCCAGCGCATCAGAATTGTTGCATGGCTCAGTAACTTTTGGAGGAAATGGCAGATGCTTGTTGCGAGCATGAAACAGTGCAGCTAGCTCTGACAGCAGGATTCACGGTCCAATGCACGTAGACACCTGTTTATTGTGGTCAGTTGTGGTGAGGCGTAATCTTGGCTATTTATACTTTATGTTAGTGACTGCCACGGATGTCATTGATCTTTGTGAGGTGACCCACAGGAGAGGGACTGCTGCCAAACATGCTCACAACAGTACTATTATAGAGATGTCTGCAACCGCTTGCAAACTGACAGTTATTCTGTGATTGCTCTGCGATGACAACCAGACTATGTGCCTTACAAGGAAGCTGCATGACACATGGTGAACGCAGCCGCACATCCATGCATGGACTGCAAACTCAGCGCTGTTGTGGCTGACTCAGCGATGGCCTCACCTGTTGCAGCTTTGCATTGCAGTGTTCAACCCCGCTGCTAACATCAAAGTTGCCAAGCAGTACTGTTGTTTTATTGGAGGGGGGGGGGTCTGAGCCCTGCTGCCGATGCGCTGTTGTGAAGTGCTAAGCCAGCTGGTGTCTGCAATTGCTGGCTGCAGGGTGCGATGACTGACCTATTCATATCACGTGTCTTTGAAGAGCACGTAGCACCTCAGCGTGGAGCAGCGTGGCCACAGCGCCAGCCCAAACCCACTGCAGCAGCCACCAGCAGCAGCGCTAGCAGCAGCCCCAGCAAGTTAGGGCCGTTGCCAAGCATACGCGTAGGCTCTTCTCCACCTCCTCTCGGGTTTGGCAGCCCTCGAGGGCAGAAGCAGTTGCAGCCAATTGGAAGCAGTGCTCACAGCAGCAAGGCATGGCCGCCGCCGCTACCGCCTAATGCTGCGGGGCCACGCGATGAGATGGATCTATTAGCGTTTGCTGATTTTGTGTTGGCATGGGATCACAGGAACCATCCAGCTGCTGTGGGTTACTTTTTCAAGGTCTTTGACATACAGCACAAGGTGATTAGCTGGCAGGGTTTTGGTTGCATTACTGTGAAGTTCAGCTCATGCGACGTAGAATGCCAAGCAGGTTGCTGTATTCTACATGCAAGGGCCCACCACCCGACATACTGTAGAACAATGGTTGTGTTATAGCAGTAGGCAGTTGCAAATGCAGCAGCTGCACTTTATACATGACAGCAGGGCAACCTGCGCAACTGTCATGTATCGCTAGACATGCAGATTCTGATATCCAATATCCACTGTACATGGGAGCAAACGCCTGCAACATGCTCACTGTATGCATTTCTGCTGCAAGTGAGCACAGGGGAGGTTGCAGCGTACAGTGAACCCTCTATATTGTCACCTAGTTGGTGAACGGGGTTTCGTGTGACAGTTGAAAATTGTGACAGTTCCGGGGGTACTTTCCACCCGTGGCAGACCCGGCGGGACGGAGAATCATGTGACAATATCGTGAATGTTCCAATAACGAGTGTGACAATATCAAGGGTTTACTGTACTCACTGCTGTTGTTGTTGCTGCTGCATGCAGGGCTATCTGACGCTGCAAGACCTATACACGTTCTTCAAAGAGGTCCACGTGCTTTGGGTTGCTATGGGGGAGTACGCTGATTTGAATATCTACGACGTGCTTGATGAAATTATGGACATGGTGAAGCCAGCTCAGCCAGGCAGGATCACAAAAGCAGATCTAGAAGCGTGCAAGGTGGCCGGCACGGTGTTCTCAATACTAGCAAATGTAGACCAGTTCTATCAATACAACTACAGGGAGAATTTCATGCATCAGGATGGCGAGGAGGGAGGGTAACTTGCTGGTTGCCAGGGTGTGAAATGTCTGTTGCCACGTTGCTGCAGGGGGTGCAGTTGGTTTGACTGAATGTCTCCGATTGCTACGGGCCCCGGCAACTGTCTACGGGTGGATCGTTGCTATCACCAGAGTAGCTTTGTTCATTAGCACGCATACTTTTGCTTTCAATTCATGCGGATCAATGTCCACAAATCGTTTAGTGGCCAAAGATACAGTAAAGTTTGGCAAGATACAGTGTTGCCGCTTGATGTATCATCACTAATATGTATCATCACTGATGAAAATTTTTCATTAATGAAAATTTACATCTGAAATATTTCCAAGTACACCTGACTCAACATTGCCCCTGCCGTCCATACGCACCAGCTTGTGCTCACCACAGCTTTCATTGAGCCCAACTTATGAGCCCAACGCCAACAACTGGGATTGAACTGGCACGGCTGCTCAAGTCAGGGTTGCCGCGGCAAACTGCAACACGATCTTGTGACACACCCAGGGTGTGCATGGTTGCCAAACCGATATTGCCATTGTTTTTCCAAGTGGTAGGCCCTTCGGAAGGCTGGGGAAGGCACGCTACTCACAGTAGCCTGTGCAACCTGTTCACCCTTGCGAGAAGAATTATCTTCTGTTGTAGTTATAGCATGGCTCATGCCATTGAATGGCTCTGTATCAGGCACAGGCAAGATGTCCGTCCTTGCACTTGAGTCCTCGTGCACTAGATGCCCAAAGTTGTTATCACACTAGTATACTGCACATCTGTCTCGTTAACTGTGGGCAAGCGTAGGCAATGCAGGGATGAAAACTACTTGTTCAAGTGCCAGAGCAGCTGCACGAGCGAACACGCTGACCCGGACATCTGCCTAATTGGAGAATACACGAATTCATTTGCGTTGCATTGAGTTACAAGCGGCGTTCGCAGCACAGCACAAACACAACCCTGCCATGGCACCTGTAGTAACAAGCACGCTAACTTCTGTGAACAAGCGCTGAAGAGCTTTGACGCTCTGATGTGGCATACTGTCTGATCTTTCTGGCGACCGAAGCTCTCTTGCGATGATACCCCCCTCCTCCGTCGATCAGCAGAAGGCGTACGAAAGCTTAATGGTGGCTGTTTCCATTCCCGCGCTGCTTTGTGTCTGCGTGTTGACCCAATCAACAGCTGTTCTGGGTGCGTAGCAGGCCATGGATAATGGGCAACGGCCATGCACCCACTGGCTTGTGCTGGCAGTTGCACGGAAGCTAGCTCCTGAAGCAGCGGCCTTTGTTGATGGCCTTGATGGCTTGGACTGCCACGCAGCTCACGACGATGTAGACGCGACAATCTATGCTCCTGGCACCTGTACTTCATGCTGGCATGTCCCTATGCTGCTGATACACAGCTCAACGAGCCGCTGCTCATGCCCTTTCAGGAATTGCACCCCAGTGGCCACCAGCTGTGTATGCTGTACTACACCTGAATGCAGGCCAAGGCTACATCCCACCTCGCACCACAGTGCTTGGCGTCACAAACTCTGCTCTACAGCAGCAGCAGCTGTACAAAAACAGCCAGGCCTGGAAGCGAGATTGGAAACTCAATCCACGGTCAGCCTGCAGCAGCAAGAACACGAAAAACCTCTGCGCTGCTGCAGGCACAGTGTCTGTGAATGCATACGCTGCTCTTCTCATGGCGACATCGCCGGCAGCTTACAGCAGTCAAGCAGGAGCTGCGGGGCTGGTATCTCCGCCACAAGATCAAGGTGACTGTCAGACATGTACAGCATTTGCAGTGGCGTCAGCTGCTGAGTCAGCAGTAGCTTCAGTGCTGGGGGTCAAGGCACACGACTGCAGCATCAGCGTTCAGGGCCTGTACTTCTGCCCAAAAGACGAACCGATGCGCAGCTGTGGCGCTGGTTGGGATCTTATCAGTGCGCTCAGTCAGCTCAAGGAGCAAGGGCATGAGCTTCCAACCGCAGACTGCCTAAAGTACAACCCTGATTACCGGGGTGATCGTGGCGCTAGTGCCATGTGCAGAGGCAGCTGCAATACAGCAAGCAGGTACACAAGCCAAGGGCAGTTCAGTGCGACTCAAATCACAAGCGTCTGGGAAGCTCAACGTCACATCAGGCACTATGGGTCTGTGGTCTCACGGTTTGATGTCTACAGCGACTTTAGAAAGTTCTTTGCTAAGGCAACAAATGCCAAAGCCGTGTATCGACCAAGCGCATCTGCTCAGTTCGAGTTTGGTCATGCTGTGGCGCTGGTTGGGTACGACAACGAGAAGCAGTTCTGGGTGGTCAAAAACAGCTGGGGTGAAAGTTGGGGAGTTAAGGGATACTTCAGGGTAAGCGCCTTGACTCCCTTCTTCGATCTTGAGCAGGACTGGTGACTGGAACTCCCAAGCTCGCGCTAGTACTGAGAACTGTTTTGACGATTTGTCAACAAGCTAGTTATTTGGCAGCCGCGCAAAGCTTGAGACATGTAGAGCCTGCTGGATTTGAGCTCCTGCCATACTATGGCATAGTATGCAATGGGCGTAACCGATTGCCATCAGACCAGCAGACTCCAGCCTTGATGCCCCCATGATTCAAGTGTGCTTCCATCTCACTAGCACACTAAATGAGTAAAGTAAGCGGTCAAATGACCCACTTCTGTGCTGTGCTCTGCCAGGTGGCTTATGGCGTTTGCTCTGTGCTCACTCCTGGGAGTGGAGAAGTTTGGGGTGTTATTTGGACCCCTAACTCGGGGACGGTGAGAAGCCCATTCCCTGTCACACCTGCCAAGCAGAAGGGCTGCTTTTGGTACCAGGTGAGCATGCCGGCTGTTTTTGGGCAGCCATGGTCGCTGAAAAGAGCGTGGTTTCTCTTTTGTGATCACACCGCACCAATGCGTATGATGTTTTCACACATACAAGTCTGCTGTGTACGGTCACAAAAAAGCTGAATCTGTTGTGTTTAGCATGGCACTGCTGAGGTTTGGGGCGCGTTTCTTTTGAACACCTTTACAGGCTGCCTTAGATGGTTTGGTCACGTAATGTGCATGGAGCATGGCAGGATTCCCCATATTGCCTTGTTTTCTACTTTGTGGGGGAAGTCTCGGCCAAGAGGCCGTCCGCCTATGCGATGGACTACACTTGTGTCCAAGGATCTGCAACAACAGCAACTGCCTATCAGCATGCATGAGTTATTACCACACTGTGAAATGCGTGCATGTTGGCGTTCTATGGTGTACAAGATCACACACCCTGGATCAGTTGGTGTCAGACACCAGTGGTCAAGGGCTGCTGCGTATCGGCAGCAGTGGCGGCTAAACATACGTGCGCAGCAGTTACAGCCGCTTCCAGCAGCAGTACAAGCAGCCCGTGTGGCTGAAGCATGGGCTATGTATCACAGATGATACACCATGTGGCGGGCTCATGTTTAGGTTTCTGGCCGTACCCACTCTCTGCTGCTTGTTTTCTGCGTGCATGCAGATCTCTTTGTGGTTGGGTTGTGACGGCTTCCCATCTCAAGGGAGTGTTGTTCACTTGTGGTTCATCATTCTTATTCAAAATGCGTGTAATGATGATGACAGGCTGTAATGCATGCCTGTAAAGTGATGCCTGTAACCCCTTACATGCTTGTTCTCCAGCTCAGTAGAAACGCGCCCTTACACGTCTCTGCACACCTCCACTTCTCAACTGAGCCAACATGCTAGTTCCCTGGGCTGGTGGATAATGCATCTGATGTCTGTGGGGGAAGTCAAAGATGCAGCGTACTTCACTTTTCAAGCCAACCCTGCGTTAACTGACATGCCCCACTGCCGCATAGCCCACCTAACCGTGCAGCTATTGACCAATAACTCAACTGTGTCTTGCATGTGTAGGCCAAGCAAGGTGACTATCTCTCAAAAGTGGCCTGGTTGGCAGGCATCCCCTTGGAACAATTCATGGCAGACAATGTTGCAAATCTCAAGGACCTGGACGCGCATCCTGTAGGCACTAAGTTGTTGCTATGCAACCCACAGAAGGGTGAGGTGTGGCTGGTTTGGTCTTGTAGGACTTGTTGGTCTGAGCGCTCAGAAGTAACTGCACGTATTCTGAGCAGGCAGTCATGACACTGCTCAATGGCCGTAGCGGTTGATGCAGCCAGTGGAGCCTTCCCAAGGCAAGTGTTGGCAAGTGCTGCAAGCCACGTACCCCCACTTTATAGCAGGTAGTTGTCCACAACAAAGGTTTATAGGCAGTGCCCAGCTGCCACTAAGGTTCCGGTTGGTTGTAACCGGTGCCCAGCTGCCACTAAGGCACCGGCCGGCAGGTGTCGCGACAACTGCCCACTAGTTGTGCAAGTTAGTAGCTGCGTCATACTCTGCACTGCTGACGCAGCACAGCAAGTGCTGAACAAGGGTTTGACCTGGACTCAGGTCATAGGGTTATGTGACATGGCACATGCATGCCCTTCCAGAGAAAGCGCTGCTGTAGCCCAGGGACTCCACCGTCAAAAGCGTCAGTACAGTATGCATGCCGACATGGTGCCTGTTCCAAGCCAACAAGCACTTCTGTAACCAGTGACTACTGATTGGAACAGGTTGAATCTGCTGCTGTGGGCGCAGATTCCATTGCTCTCCCCGTTACTGCCAGGTCACCCCGGCGCTCCACACATGATCGTGAGCTTGATGCCCTTATGGACCTCAAAGCCTCAGCTGATCTCATAGGCTGGCTGGGCGGGTGGACTAGGGAGGCAGGCAAAGATGGCGGGTATTGCAAGCCTGGTGGGCCCTTCGAAGGCGTTTACTGCAACGATAACGGCAGAGTCGAACGTCTGTATCTCACCCCAGACATGAACGGTGACTCCTCTGCGCAGCCTGCGCTTGGCGGGTCGCTTCCAGAGAGTCTAGGTGAGCTGACAGCTCTCACACAGTTCTGGGCGAACGACTTGTCATTGAAGGGGACACTACCAGCTTCGCTTGGCAGGCTATCAGGTCTCAAACTGATCCACCTGAATAACAACAAGCTGACCGGCACCATACCAGCAAGTTGGCAAAGCTTGAGCAAGACTCTCACAAACTTGGATTTGAGAAACAACTTGTTGAGTGGCACGCTGCCAAACTGGCTGGGCACATTTCCAAGCTGGCAATTTCGGCATGCTGGGTTGCTCCTCGAAGGCAACAGGTTTTCTGGCACTATTCCCAAATCATGGTCCGGCCTGGTGAACTTGAACCCCAATTTGATGCTGTCCACAAACGGCAACCGGGATCTGAAAGGTTGTGTGCCGGCTGCGTGGAAGGCGATGTTTGTGTGTGCTTCTTGCCCTGACAAGGTAGATTGGGAACAGCTACAAAGGAAAATCACATCTGGCACCGGTCTGCAAGGCTTTTGCAAGTGAAAAGTGATATTGTGCCTCATACAGTTGAACATATGGCAGCAACTGTGTTATCATAAAGTTTCGTTGGGTGCGCAATTAACAAATTATCATGTGCAAGGTACAAACTGAGCGAAGATGCATCATGATGTGTATAAATGCCACATGCTGCACACTTATAAGCCTCCTTGCCCAACAGCATCACATGCAGTGTACATGCAGTCAGCAGAACCATGCTTGGCCAGTGGGTGGCATTGCGTTGGTTCTTGCTTAGGACAGCCTGTGTTTGTAGTATAGGAGTTGGCTCCGCTAAGGTGCAGTGCAGGTCACAATGCATGACATGCTAGTCTGTTATGCCGGGCTCCTTTTTCTTAGCACTCTGTGAGGTGCCAAGCACACTGGCAGTGTAAGTTGTCTTGCAGTATCAAGCGGGGTCTGTCTTTCTTATTGGCTGTTGCATTTCTGTGTGCTCGCTCAGATGCTAACCAAGTTAACTGAGTATCATCTGGGCTTTGTAAGTTTTAGTATGGGTCAGGCAGGCTCATTCAAGCTCACTGGGGTGCCACGTGTGTCTGATCAACACTGGTCAGCAGCCAAACTGAAGCCAATGCCCAAAGGCTTTGCCCACACACAAATGTGACAAATTGGGGACACTGGAAAATCAGTTTCGACAGCAATCTACTGCAAAGTCAGCCTTCAACAAGTCTGATCCGAACCAGCTGGGTTCCCAAGTAGTCAAGTGATACTAGGTGGTTTACTAGATGGCATGTAAGTGGTCTGGCTGTGGCGGTTGGTTGTGCGTGTGGCAGCAACATTGCAAGTATGCTGGCTTGGGGCTTCGCATTGTATGTAACCTACGTATTGTGTTAGTTCGCGAGTGAGATGATGCTGTAAATGTAACGGGGTGACGTTCGGTGATTCGCTGTAAGGGACAGTGCAGCGTCTAGCGTGATGGTAGCTACCATCACAAACTAAAGTTTGTCGGGCTGCGACCTCACTGAGACCTTGGAGACCGGCGTTGAATGTAGAGACCGATGTGTGCGTACTAGCGTGATTAACGGGTTACAGCTTCAAGCAGACGAGACTTTCCGGGCTGTAGCCGACGCAAGGATGTCACGTGACCGTGTGAGATACGACATTCAAATGAATGCTCGCTGCGTGTAGTGACCTTCACTAATTCGACCAGAGCAACAATGAAAACCAAGTCAACGATCTGCCGAATTGGCTCTTTATGTAGGCACGGCTGACCTTTTAAGCCCTTCAAGCGAACCAGGTGACCTCCTAGAAGGTCGAGAGGTCAGATGCGCTGGCTAGAGCTGCAGTGTCATGTGAAGTTGAGCTCATGCATGATTACTTAGTGTCAACCATGGGGAGTTTGTAGCAGAATATAGTACCTTGAAAACGGCCGCTGTATTCCTATTGGCCAGGCATTAAGCTAGTGTTGGCCAGGCTACAAGTTTAGTGTACACACAACATGCTAACACCCGCACAACATTCGGAATGCCACTATGCCTACAATTTTGGCTCGCACGACCAAGTGCTTGCCATGACTCGCCCGTGCCATCATACAATAAACGTACAGCACATTACAGACGGTAGGGGGTCTGAAGACCATGAATTACCATGCGAAAGGAGTGTCAGCATATACGGGCGATACCTATATGTAAAACGCAACCAATGTATATAGATCGTTCATTCAATCTTTGAACTTCATTGCGTGCACCACACCACAAAGGGCCAAAGATGCTGCAACCACAACATAGTATTGAAAGTGACCAAGCCGATGCAACAAGACAGACGCGTGGGCAAAGCTTTGCCATGCTAGGGGTCGCCACCAGATTGGTTGTCTTCTCATAATGACAGATTCTGACGCTGAAACATCAACGCTCACTGCAACAAAGTATCACAAAGAGCTACATCTATGTCAACTCCAGCTCGAATATGCGAGACACACCACAACCAGGTCAACTGCAAGACAAAACGGGGCCCACAAAAAGCACAAACCCTCTACGCTGCACCTGGTGCCAACAACACATTGGAGACATGGATGAGGAAGGAACAAAGTTGCCTGACTATTGTGACAGCCACAAGTGTGAGAGACTGCTTCAACCGTACACTCCAACATGCCTTTGATACTGCAGCCCAGAAGATAGACTTTCATATACCCACCTCCAGCCATCATAGGCATTCAGCTACAGCATGAACTGGTCGTCATGACCAGAAAAGTATCCTCAAAGCGCAGTGCAACCCTCAAACCAGCCACTTCTTCCTGCACTCAAACTTCCTGTGCCAATGCGGCAAGGACATCACTCATGACTAACCTCAGGGCGTTCAACCTGAGGCATGCAATTGCCTACAACATGTGAAGCCTGTTCTTTCTACAATCCCCAAAGGTGCTTTCTGTCTTACAAATGATTACTGACTGATAGCAGTACACTGACAAACACTCTCTCCTGCGCTGGTCCCATAATCAATGGGAGTAAACAAAGGTGGGCTCCTGTTAACGGAGAATAGGAAACTTAGTTATATCAACCTCATTAAGCTGCTGGCACCCCCACCATAACATCCCTCGTCCATCATAACATCATTGACTCTAGCAACTTTAACAAACAGATCTGAAGCTTCTTGAAACCTATGAGCATCCCGCTGCAAGGGCAACAACGCCACAACAACCGGTGCCATCAACAACCCCAAACGCTTCATGCGAAGCGAGATCCGCCATGCATTAGTTGCACCAGCGCCATGCGGCGACAAGCGGCGGTTTGCTTCAGCAGAAGCGAAGCCCCCACAGAACCGCTTCACCCCTAACCAGTAGCCCAACCCAATAGCACCCACCGCACATGATTCCAATACGTCTGCTGCCATATCTACACAGAGCAGCTCACTCGAGCTCATACTCCCTGAAGCACTACTTGTAAACCTACTTGTAAAACAATGATTCATGTCAGCAATCGCCATGCCGTTGCTACCCTTGGCCCCTTCAGAGGGAGCCACTGAACTGCCCCATGCGGGTGTCTGAACATCCCCATCACTAAAGCTGCCTCGAGCAGTTCTGTGGTCACTACATCTGTGGCTAAGTTGCCAATCTTGCTGCTTCTTGGCCCACTGCTGTGTCATGCCAGCTAGGTGGTTCACACCCACCACACCCAACACAACAGGCCCCGTGTTGGGCATGGTAGGCGCTCCAATACTACTGTGACTAGCAGAGGGCCCATCACACAGCTGCTGCTTGTCAAAGCCCCACGACCTTGATCCCAAGCTTGATACGGTGTTGTCACTGCTGTTGCCACTGCTGTTGCTGCTACAACGGTTGTTATTGTTGGCAGACGCCGCATGAGCTTGCTCCCAGATGGCATCCACTAGTACGGCATTCCGCTCAACCATAACGGCTTGCTCATAAGCCATGGCAGCAGTCAAATTGCTTTGCTGATGTTGCTGCGATAGTCTATTTTGCGATGAGACCCACCAAGGCTGCATAGGCATGTCACCGTGTAACCCACTGCTGCTGCTTCCAACTGCACTGATGCTGTTGTTACTATGATCATTGTCCACGGCCTTGCCAATGCTGGCGGTCGCTGAGTCCCTTCTTATGTTGTTCCCTACAGCCCAACCAATAGCTTCCATGCTTTCTACACACTCCCGGATCGCTGCAATATCCTCAGCCGCCGGCATACAAGCATCTTCCAGAGTACCGCTGCTGCTTAAACTGCTCCTAGCTGCGCATTGCAGCAACCGGGCTGTGGCTGCAGCTGCTAGCCGGACGCCCGTTATCCCAGCATCTTCTAGCTGCACCTGCATCTGCTCATTGCCTGCTAACCAGAACACCGGGTGCACGTGGGCGCCATACCACTGCTGTTGACTACTAAGCGCCATTGACCACCACTGCATACACAAGTGATAGAGTCTGCTGGCAGCCAAGAGCATTGCCGAAGACAAGAGCGGAACTACCACTTGCTGCATTGTTGAAGTGATGGTCGAAACGTGGGACGTTGCGTCGCCAATGCTCTTGTGGCTGCTGCTGCCGCTGCTTACAATCTCAGGCTGCCCTGGATAAGGATAGCTCATGGTAGAGCCATTGCTGCTGCCGTTTACAAGGTCATGCTGCTGCTGGTGACTGACGTTAGGAGCGCTCTTACTGTCGCTACTGTTGACGCTGCCGCTGCTGCCGGCAGTATCAGGCTGCCTTGCACAACTGCCAGTAGGAACGGTGTTGGCAGTGATATCCCTATAGCTGCTCAAGCTGACATGCGGCTTAGACAGATCAGTGGCGTCATGCTCTACTGCTGAGTCCATTGCCGATGGATTGGCGAGAGCCTACAAGCACCAGCGTACAAAGCAGGGGAGGCCTTGGAACCAGGAGTGTTTTAGGGGAACTACACACATGTTGTCTGCTGCAGCATGGCAGTTGATGGGTTGTCACCGCCTAACCACATCTGCCCCTTGTTGATCGATGTTTTCTAATCTTACTGAACGAATTTGCTTGTGGGTCACAGCAGATGAAAGAATCGAAAGAAATGCTGAAAAAGGTAATCAGTTTGCAGGGTCAAAGACCTAGCAACATTCCACTGCTCATGCTCGTACCTGAGTGACCACGAAGACACTCAAACACAGCTGTGCCACACTACAATACAAGTGTGTCAATGCCAGGTGCAGCGTCTTGAACGTAACACAATGTGCGCACCTCTGCATGAGCCACGCCCATAAGCGATGACAGCAAGTGCTTCAACTGGCCTATACCATCAGCTAAAGCCCTCAAGCGCTGCATGGTGATGTGCTGCTCTTGATCAGCTAGCACGATCTGGATTGGTGCTGACAGTGCCGCTGCAGTTTGTGACGCTGGGGCTGTCGCTGAGGGTTGGGCTGCTGGCTGTGAGGCTCTTTGGGATGCTGCTGCTGCTGCTGCTAGGGCGGCCTGAAGCATGTCAGAGCCATACAGGGAGCCCAGCAGCAGCGGAACACCTGAAAGTACAAACACAAAACATTGCATATGTACACAGTCTCGAGCAGCATGCAAACCAGTCATTATGTCATGGCGTTCACATGCAGGGGGCTGAGTTTGGAAGTGGATAGTGCATATCCCTGTGTGCATAGGAATTTAGATTGCAGCGGCAAGCATTCTACACAGCTAGCATGCACCAGACTCTTACTACTTGCAGTCCAGAACTGCCATGCCATGCATGGCACTGCAAGTTCTTGGTACAAAACCTAATGGCTTGGGCCTTTTGTTGTGCAGTGGCTGCCCGCCATGCCTATGCTCCTTGCTACGCAGTAGTGGGAAGAGTAAAGCTTCAGTTGATTACGGCACAGACGCACGACAGAATAGGCAGCATACTGCAGCTCTTCAAGCCTGCTGCAGCAGTTGCTGAAGCCAACCATGCATGCTGCAGCTGCAAGCAATGCCCACCTTCATTTCGCATGAGCTGGAACTGTTGATGATGTTGACGCCATAGCAGTGCATCTGGCAGTATGCGCTGCAGCCAGCCTCCTTGCTGATTGCTGCTGTGCTGCCTGTCACCGCTGCTACTGCCGTCTACTGCCTCTTCATCGTCTTGTCCTGCCGTTGTTCGCATGAGTGTTGCTGTATCATGATTTAAGAGATGGGCCAACCGGAAGTGGAGCTGCTGATAGCGTTCCTGAAAGATACATGTGCAGTTGGTAGCGCGTGAGCGGATTGCATGTGAGAAATAGGATCGACGAAGCCAGGCCTTCGGTTGCTGGAGGTATGCAACGCCTCGGATTA
>NSMO01014687.1:0-14035 GCA_002588565.1 Coelastrella sp. UTEX B 3026 | reverse complement strand
GGGAAACTAGAAAACATAAGCTACTGGTAGCTCTTTTGTTGGGTCCATGCAGCGCGTGTATCAGCCGTACGGAGCAAGATGATCACAGGCGTTGGGGCAGGCGGACAAGTGCCCAGCAGTGGCACTACAGCAGCAATAAGACGCACCACGCAGCACCAGAAATTACTTGTTATAGTACTTGACTAATACAGCGCTTTAAACTGCCCTTCGCTGCGCTAGAGAGGGCTCGGAAGTTTGGCAGTCGAGTCGGAAAGTGTCTGCCCACCCCCCGCCCCCTAGTGTCTTACCCCGTTAGGGAAGAGACAAGAAGCCTCACGACCCCTGGGCCTGTCTACGGACAAAATAATGACAGCTTTGGGACTGCCACCGAAAGCACCTCGGAGGGCGTTGATGACTGTCGTGGGTTGATTATGAGCTGTAACTAGGAAGGCATGTGTGCGATTGCCGTCCAGGCAACAAAACACTGAAGGCCGGCCATCGCAGACAGGTTCGACTGTAGACAGGGCCAGTCACAGTCAATCAGTGGTATACTTCTAGAGATACGCTCTTAGGGGTCTATACAGGCCCCTCGATGGGGCCACCCCGTGGTAACTGCAGGTGCCTGATTTGTTATGTTAGGTGTTTAAGTGACCCCGCTCGGCCGCTGGAACCTGCAGAAGCTGCACCATCTGCTGCGAAAAGTCCATAGTTAACACACCAGGCGCATTACAACCACATGTATCGTCTGTAACAGTTGCTGCAGTGACCAAGCTGCTGCCGGTGAGAAGCCAGGAAACACAAAATATACAGCGCACACGGATGATACACCTGTAATCCTGTGGGACGTCCGTTGGCTTTCTAGCAGGGCATACGGCACTGTGCAATTGTCTTGATTCGAAACAAGTCCAACATGCAGGCCACAAGTGTGCCCGCAAAACGCAGAAAGCTTCCGGTGTTCGCTTGCACCCGTTGCGGATGGTCAGAAGCTGGCAGCTCCAGCAGTCTACGCCGTCACATCGCTAGCAAGTGCCAGCGCAAACCCATTCGAAAGATTCCAAGGATTCAGAAGGACTGCAGTTCCAGTGATGATGACAGTTTGCCACCACAGCCAGCCAGCCCCCTCCAGTGGTGCCACTTAAGTCACCATGATGAGTCGATCCAGGATCCAGGGGGTTCAAGTGGCACAACAGCTGCGGCAGCAGCAGTTGATTGCAGTGACCCAGGAGAGCAACAGCATCCATCACAGTCTGTGCAGGAAGAGCTGCAGGAAGCGCAGTTGCTGGAGGTGCTGCAAAGTGCATGTGAGGAGCTTGGTGTGCAGCTTGATGAGCAGCTGGTGCAGTCATTCCTTGCAGCTGTTCAATCACCACCACCACCAGCAGCAGCAGCAGGTAAGATCTGCACAGCCTGTGCTGCCTCAAGCACTCGTGCACTTCTATACGGTGTATGCTTTCTGCTCCAATATCGGTATCGGACCAAGACAGATACCTGACTAATCATGCAGATGGCGTGCAACACACTTTCCTGTGTGAGGCTAGGTGCTGCCTAATCATGAGCGGTTCATGTAACGTCTGCTCACCAGCCTGCTGCGTGACGCTGGTCTGCTGTCATCATCAGTGAAAATGCGACTCATGGTTGTACAGCATTGCTATACTGCTGCAGGCGTTGAAGAGGTGGACTATGAGGATGCAGCCTTCTCAGCTGAGAAGCAGTGGGAATGTCTGCGCGAAGCAGTGGCTGGCTGCTTGGAAGATGCGCTACAGCAGGTCCTGGAAGAACACACAAATGCAAGGAGCTGACGCGCTTCATGCAAATATGCGGCAGTCTATCTATGGGAATGCAAATGACAGACCTGCTTACAAGAGCTATGCTGTGTGCGTTGATGCTGATGAGATGCTGGACAAGCATGTCATTGCAGAGCGCCAGGCTGACCGTGCAGCTTGATTCCATGCCTTACAGCGACATGAGCGGCAGCAACAGGAGTGTGTAGTCAGACCATGATTCTGTCAGATACATCAGGTGCAATGAATGATGTATGTTGAGACCAGCCTAGTACAGTTGACTTACTACCATGGTAACAGTTGTGAGTTGTTACTAAGGTGACTAACCCGGTACTAGGCCGTTACTAGGCCTAGAACACCGTGTCTGGGGTAGTAACTTGGGATAGTATATCCAATCTGAGATCCGTTCGTAGGAAATGATCATTTAAATACAAGAAGTTCAACAAATCAGGTTGTCAACAAGAACAAATCAAGTTGTAACTTTCTTTGAGTGTCATTTACAGCTGTTTCTGGCTGTGTCACAGAGTTTTCTATACTATTGGGAAGCATCCCATGGGAACCTCTGGTTGTCACAACCACACGCAGTGTCACAGACTGTCATGACCCGGAAACCAGACAGTTGCTTTACAGGGCCCCTTTGCACCTGATGGTGTTGGCAGCCACTGCATATTATTGGTATGAACTTGTCACCGCAGCAGAACTTGAAGTGCGTTAAGCGACCCATGGCCACTGTGCAAGCTCAGCAGTGCAACAGATGGTCAGCAGACTGTACAGTCCTTCATTTTAGCGTAAAGTGAACATGAGGAGTTCAGCATACTGTGTGGCAAATCATAAGCCGTCTGCAACGAACCAGTGCCAGCAGCCACGTCGTATGCAGCCATATCTATACATAGCCAGCTGAACCAACAGCACGAGCCAACGGCGATCAGCAGCTCTTCAACACTAGGATGAACAGAAGTTCTCGGTGACAGTTGATGGACATTGAAAGCGAGTAGGAGTCCGCCACGCCTGCTAACACCACATGATAGAAGTAGAAGCCTCACCACATCATTTCACTTCAGAAAACACAGCCTCAGGCTGATCACTACCTTGAGGCGCGCAATGGCCTGCCGAGCCCGGTTTACCCCACATACTCCTGATCAGCTACACTTCACATACCCATGAGCAAATAGGGAGTTACATTGCTGAGTTGGCCAAGGTGTGGGAATCTGGTGGTACTGACTGCACCATGAGAGTGTGAAAGTGCTATTTCAGCACCATTGTTGCATTACAACTGATCACACTCCCTGCTGCACAAAAATTGCTCACCCACACCGCCTTAGCGCTGAGCTGCCTGCTGGCAATAGCCAAGAGCACTGCAGCAACTGCCGCAGATTGGCAATCGGCAAAGCTGGATGTTGTGCACTTCCTTGCGCCCGACACCTTGGCCCCAACCAGTCAACATCAGAATCAATAAACGATGCTGGTCCTGGCCTTACAGGCGAATCAGAACACCATGCTTCCCCACCATATCACCGCATCAGCCTGTACCCCAGCCACTCAGTGTGTTGAACACTTTCCTTGTCACTAGCTCCCTAGATTTGCGCACCCAACCGCCCACAATCTTCTTCTTTGAAACCCTTTTTGAAGCCCGACACCCTACCCCGAGTCTAGTATTTGCAAACCCTGCTAATCATGCTGCTTCTAAGCTACTCTCATAGTTCATCATGGTCACCCAGGTCATCGTCGCTGCTGCCGCCTGCGCCGCCTGCACCTCCCTGGTAGAGCTTGGCAACGATGGGTCCGCAAGTATCCTCAAGCTGCACAGAGAAAAATGTGTAATGGAAAGACAGAACAAAGTCAGCGCAGGGATGTACAAAGCATCTCTACACATTGCACAAGACAAGACACTATGGCAGGGTACTGAATGTCAAACACCCCCTGCAGGAGCTCTGCAGGGGGGTTTTGAGCCTTGCATAGATGGAGTGTTCAGTGTTAACTCTGAAAGCTCCATTTATGCAAGCCTCAAAGCCCCCCTGCAGAGCTAACCTCAGCACGCCATCCAAGCAAGATTCCAAGCCACCTGCAGAGCCTACATCATTTGCTTGGTCTTCACCATGATATGCTGATTTTGCAACCTACATCCAGCACCCTAACATAGCAGCAATAAACCATGACACGGTTCAGCAGCAGCACAACACCAGGCAAGCTTGGCTAGTTTCCAGCTCACCTCCTTGAGCTTATCCTTGTACTCATCAGCCTCAGCATCGCTGTTCTCCTCTACCCATTCCAAGGCCTCCTTAACTGCATCCAGCACAGTCTTCTTGTCCTCGGCTGACACCTTGTCCTTGGCCTTGTCCTCTACAGTGTTCTTCATGCTGTAGCAGTAGGTCTCAAGCTGGTTGCGGGCGTCAACCTTGGCCTTCACAGCCTTGTCCTGCAAGGAACAAGTGTTGGAACAAGATCATTATTAGACACAAGATCGACAAATTTATTAGCTGCTGCAGCTATTGTCTCGACACAGTGAAACGCAGGAGAATCTGCAGCAAACCCTGCAAGAAATCACTCTGCTAGAATGACGAGTTTCACCATCATTCTCATTACCAGCTGCATAAGCACTAACCTGCTCTGCAAACAAACCAGGCTACTATTTCGCTATAGCATACACCATGCCGTATGATCACTCTGACAGACCCTAGGTTTCACCATAGACACCATCAGTTCTTTTCACCACCCGCGTAAGCACCAACCTGCTCTGCGAACTCCTCGGCCTCCTGCACCATACGCTGGATCTCCTCGTCACTCAAACGACCCTTCTCGGCCTTGATAGTGATCTTCTCCTTCTTGCCAGTGCCCTTATCCTCAGCTGCCACGTTCAAGATGCCGTTGGCATCCACCTCGAATGTGACCTCGATTTGTGGGGTGCCCCGGGGTGCTGGTGGGATGCCGTTGAGGTCAAACTGGCCGAGCTTGTGGTTGTCCTTGGTCATTGCGCGCTCACCCTCATACACCTAAAAAATATTACCAGATCAGTGCAACACACAGTTGGGACTTGCCTGTTCTGTGGTACATTGTTGACGCAAGCTGAAACATCAGCACCTACTAGGTGCTGGAGAGATGTTCAGAGGCTGACTGAGTTTTGAGGTCGTCGATGCAGGCTCTATGGAATGCAAAGGCTGCACTTGCCAACAGCTGCTAAGGGCCTAGCTTGCAGGCTCGGGGAGCTAATTGGCTGCTACCAGATTCAACACTGCTGTCTGCTAGCCCTACTTTGACAACCTCAGGCCACATATTGCAACTGGGATCGTTCTTGTGTCATGCAAGCCACCCGTGCAAACTAGTACCATTCGCAACATGAATCAAGACCGGTCCCCTGGCAGACGCCCACCATGCAGGTCATCCAAGCAACCAAGAACTATGCAGCACTGGTATCAACAATTGCCTTCACGAGGCTTTCACACGCAGACACAACTGCCAAAGCTTGCGTACCTGAATTGACACTGTTGTCTGCTGGTCCTGGTATGTTGTGAACACCTGGCTCTTCTTTGTTGGGATGACTGTGTTGCGAGGAATCAGCTTGGTCATGACGCCACCGACTGTCTCGATACCCAGGGATAGCGGAGCCACATCCAGCAGCAAGATGTCCTTCACTTCATCGCCACCCTCACCACCGAGGATACCACCCTGTATGTATGCAAGCAAAATCAACGGTTTAGCTGTCTCGATATGTGTTGTTGACGCGAGCAGCAAGGTCGCAAATGCCCTCTCAACCCACAATACGAAGGGTAAGAGTAGCACTGGTGTCAATGTTGCAGTTCCGATGGTTTAACTAGATAGCACGCAATACAATGCTTCTGCTGCTGCCAGAGGCTCTGACATGCCACTTGGGCCCACTTGCTTGTGCTGATGGCTCGCAAGCCCTAATACGCCCTGTGTCACTATTGCTACTGCGTCACTGTGTTCAGCCAGAGCTCAACGCAGACAGTGCAACCCCCACACCCGGACAGCTGCCACCTACTGACTAAGGCGACACAGAGACCCCCTGGCCATGATGTCACTGGTATGCTCAACTAGAGGGCACGCAAAGGAAAATGCTTCTGCCACTGCTTCACTGTATTCAGCCAGGGCACCCAGACTGCACTCCATTTTAGCGACCTAAATCCTGCACCCCCCAAAACCCCGCACCTGCACAGCTGCTCCGTATGCCACGGCCTCATCGGGGTTGATTCCCTTGTTTGGCTCCTTGCCCTCAAAGTACTCCTTCAGCAGCGCCTGGACCTTGGGGATACGTGTGCTACCACCAACAAGCACGATCTCATCAATTTCGGACTTCTTCATGTTGGCATCCTCCATGGCCTGTTAGTAAGACACACATACATACAAACTTTGTTTGATCTCTGTTGGTGACACATATACATACACACTGTCCAATCACTGTCACCATTCACTTCACAGATAACAGGACCCATACTACATCTTAATCAGCTGCTTCCATACCCGCTGGTTTGGTGATAAGAATATTTGGCAGTAACAACACAAGAAGGGCAAGGCTGTCAAATACAATAAGCGGGCTGCCAGCCAGCCCTACTTGCACACAGTGAATACGCATACACATACGGACAAAGTCCAGGAGACTTCTCCTAGAGCTACCATCAAAGCAATCACAGCACGTTCAAGTCTTTTGTTGCTGCTCAGCCATTTGCCCAAGCTCACCTTACGGACTGGGCCCAGAGTCTTCTTGAACAGATCTGCGTTTAGCTCCTCGAAACGAGCGCGTGTGAGTGGCTCTGACAGGTCGACACCCTCAGCCAAGGACTCAATTTCAACGCGGACCTGCGCAGCAGATTAAGTCATACAACAGCGTTTAGTATGCATCATAGCTACATGCTGGGCATGCTGCAACCAATTCGAGACATCACAAGCAATACAGTATGCATTGCACATGGGCCGGCTACCAGTCAAGCAGCATATTCATAGGCCTGAGCTGATGGCACAGCATAGCCATGGAGTAACCCATTGCAAAACATGGAGTAACCATCTACAATCTGCTGTATAGGATTTGATCGTCTGCAAGTTGATGTATGCTTACTAAAGAATCTCACAAAGCACATGTTATAAAACCCACCTGGTGCTGGCTTGACAGTGCACGTTTGGCGCGCTCTGCCTCCCTCCTGAGCTTCTGCAGCGCACGTGCGTCCTTGCTGACATCCACCTTGTACTTCTTCTTGATGAGCTTGATGAAGTACTCCATCACGCGCTGATCAAAGTCTTCACCACCAAGATGGGTGTCACCGTTGGTTGAGATCACCTATGGAATAGGATGAGCAGACAGGCATGTCAATGTTGGTCAAAGGAGAGCAAGTAAAACACCCGAATGCAAGCTTGTTTCTCCCCAGCTCGGTGAGCAGCCCGGCCTGACAAGCTTGTGGGGGAATAACACTGAACACTAGGAATGCCGATGCTGTTGGGACAGTAGCTGGATCCTGACATTAGTGCTATGGCGGCTGTTTACCCTACATACAGTACAGGCAAACTGACACTGCTAACATACCAACTTGCAAATCACATTTCGCTGTTCTTAGGATAGTAGGTGTCTTGCTCTGGTTTGCTTGAAAGACTATTCTACCCTACAACATGAACAGCGCATCCTGCCAGAGCAGCCAAGGCCCTACGCACCCATGTCGCCTGATGCATCTAGCATTTTGCGACTGATGCATCTATGCGTTTAGCAGTAGAAATATGTTGCTTCACAGCACTAGGCTATTCCTTCACAGCCTACCCACCTCGAAGACTCCATTGTCAATTGTCAGGATTGACACATCGAAAGTACCGCCACCCAGATCAAACACCAGGATGTTCTTCTCGCCACCCTTCTTGTCAAGGCCGTAGGCGATAGCAGCTGCTGTGGGCTCGTTGATGATACGCACAACATTCAGACCTACAGGGCAAAAGGAAAATCGACCTCATTCATGTGACTATTCCTTTGGTTCCTGCATTCTTTGTTGCCTGGCGCTGTGCATTAGAGACTGAACAAGTTGATCACGGTCCACAGGCACCGCTGGGAAGCATTACTGATACCACAATTGCAGCCATTACAGCTACTTGGTACTGCACCTGAGCTGCTGATTACCAACCTGAAATAGTACCAGCATCCTTTGTTGCCTGACGCTGTGCGTCATTGAAGTAAGCTGGCACAGTGACGACTGCGTGCTTGACTGACTTGCCCAGGTATGCCTCAGCGGTATCCTTCATCTTCTGAAGAATCATAGCGCTGATCTCCTCTGGTGAAAACACCTGGGGCAAAAATGGTTTATGTACCATGTGAGTATGCATGAACCGCTGTCACCTTGATGAACTTATGCAGAAGTCAAGACACAAGTTGAAACATGCTGGAGGGGATTCTGAGTGGTAACACACTAGCTGGCGAAGT
This sequence comes from Coelastrella sp. UTEX B 3026, assembly GCA_002588565.1. Lineage (NCBI taxonomy): Eukaryota > Viridiplantae > Chlorophyta > Chlorophyceae > Sphaeropleales > Scenedesmaceae > Coelastrella > Coelastrella sp. UTEX B 3026. The sequence goes on along the minus strand of NSMO01014687.1, from coordinate 5,866 downwards.
GGGCTGCATCAGGTCGCAGCACGCTTGAAACATCTGTGTAACTTCAGAACTCTGGACGTACCTTGTCTTCGCTGTTCACGTTGACCTTGACATAAGGCTTGCCCTGCTTGTCAACAATGTCGTATGACACGAGCTTCTTGTCCCGCTGGACCTCCTTGTCCTCATATCTGCAGGATAGCGGTACAGCAGCATTGAAAACATGTTGATACAAGGTACGACTTACACTACTCATATATGCAGGATAGCAGTACAGCAGTGCATGCAGCTTTGGTATGAGGTTATGTTGAACTAGGTATGTTGCAATAGGTATGCAAAGAATGTATCAACATCCTATGCTTGGCAAGATTTGGTGCTGAACATGGTATGCACACAGCTTTTAGTGCAGGAACAACCGAGAAAGTGCATGAACAACATGGAAATTGCAGGGACAACCATCTAGAGCAGGTCGGAGTTGCATAGGCGGAAATCTGCAGTTGTACTGTGGGTGTGTTTGCAAGTGGCCACGACAAAAGATGAAAGGGCTTGTCAGAACATGTAGGGCGGTGGCAAACAGAAGTCCACACTGCTGAGGATGCTGAATACCGGCTGCTGCGCCTGTTGGTGCCTACTGCAGGAACACTTTGCTCACTGGTATCCTTGCAGCACCCTGGACGTTCCGTGTAGGTATAGACTGCGACTTAAACATGCGCTGGTTGCTTCGGAGTGCTGTTACGCGACATGCCGTTGAGATATTGCCATTTTGAGGTGCAAACCACCACAGCAGGCAGGTACTGCTGTTGCAATGTCTGGCCATGCACATACCTGCGTCCAATGAGGCGCTTGACGTCATAGACAGTTCTGTGTGGGTTCACTGTTGCCTGGTTCTTGGCTGCGTCACCAATCAAGCGCTCGCTGTCTGTGAAAGCCACATATGAAGGTGTGATCCTGTTACCCTGGTCGTTGGCGATGATCTCCACACGGCCGTTCTTGTAGACACCCACACATGAGTATGTTGTGCCCAAGTCAATGCCAATCACTGTGCCCAATTTCTCCTCCTTCTCCTCTTTCTTAGCCAACGCTGAGGAGCTGCAGCAGGCCAACGCCACAACTGCACGCAAAACGTATCAAGAATGATGAATCTACTAGTCAGCAGTGTGGGATAACAAAGGCGCGCGACAACCAGGGCCGGCAGCATGCAAACTTCCTTCCAACCTCCTCGAGCAATCGAAGGCGCCCGTGGGCGGCAACTCTGCTGTGATAGCCGCCATCTTACCTGCTAATAGTAATAACGACCGCCGCATGATTCTGATTGTGCGGATCGACGACTTGAGACTGCAACCAGAACACCGTGTCCCCTTATCACTGTTGACTGGCGCTTCTCCGTACTACAGCTGAGCCTGCTGCTATGGCTATGCTGATGCTAACAACAGACCTCGCTCGGTCACGGGAATCCCCTACGCTTATAGCCCCGTGCGCACATGGACAGCAAAGCTCTGTTACTTTGGGTTGAAGCGTCTGGAAGCCCGGGTGAGGTGTCCTGTGCAGATGCGGTTGTAGCTGCGTTCACCACTGTACCAGTAAAGTTTCGGCAATCTAGAGTGTGGGACGCTTCAGCAGCGCACATTCGCCAGGTAGCCTTGGCGGGTCGACCATTTGTTGAGGTACTCCGCAATTGCCACGCGCGCAGTGTACTGGTACATCTGATGCCTTCATGCAGGGCAAATCTACACTTGCGTTGCACACAACAGTGTCATCCGTCAACCTGCTTGACAGAAGCAGTACAACTTCTTGGTCCTGTGCAGCCCCTGCTTGGTCTTATAATTTTTGTGTTCTGCCAGCGCTATTTCAAGCTCGCTAGCAGACTAGCACGTTTCAAACATCATGTTGCTGGCCGGCAGCCGCAAACCGCCTGACTAATCCCCTCCCAAAGCCGCTGGCTTGCTACTGGCAGTAGCCTGTCTACCTACATGAGGGGACGGGGATGTCAATTGTGATCGCCGAGACCGCGCAAATCAGGCCTGCACCTCATCATCTGCAGCAACAGTTACTGAACAATGGGCCTGATTCCTTGTGTGCGCAAGCGCTCTTGCTGTCAAGCAGTCCCTCCACACAGCTGCTGCTGCTGTATCAGCTTCTCAGCAACTCCCGTTTCCGACCAGCCATCTTCAACGGTACTGCTGTTCGTCGATCACTGGCTTTGAGTTATTGCTGAGGCGTGCAGACATTCTTGGGATCGGCACCTCCATCAGCTGCTGCTGCTGTGCCAGCTTCTCAGCGACTCCAAGTGGCATGACCCACTCACCAGCCGACTGTGAGGATATTGTTGTTCGCTTGTCACTGGCTTTGGATACATTGCTGAGGCGTGCAGGCATTCTTGGATTCGGCACCTCCAGCAGCTGCTGCTGCTGTGCCAGCTTCTCAGCGACTCCAATGAGCCACTGACCAGCCATCTATAGCAGTACTGCTGTTTGCTTGTCACTGAATTTGCAACATCGCTGAGGCGTGCAGGCATTCATGCCTTTGGCACCTCCAGCAGCAGCTGCTGCTGTATCAGCTTCTCAGCAACTGCCATGCGCCTCTGACCAGCCGCTTGTGAGGGTACTGCTATTCGCTTGATTCTGCAACATTGATGAGGCGTGCAGGCATGCTTGGCTTCTGCATTTGCAACAGCTGCTGCTGCTGTGCCAGCTGCTCAGCGACTCCCATGACCCACTGACCAGCTATCTGCGAGGGTACTGTTGTTCGCTTGTCATTTTGCTTGTCATTGATTCTGCGCCATTGTTGAGGTGTGCAGGCATTCTCGCCTTCGGCACCTGCAGCATCTGCTGCTGCTGCGCCAGCTCAGCGAATCCAATGAGCCACTGACCAGCTATCTGTGACGGTACTGCTGTCTAAACCCTAAAACCGTTTTGACAGGCTGCTCTGAGAGGCCCTGATCCTGCGTAAATATTCCAGAGCCTTTGGCCAGGGGTGTATCAACCTATGAGATCATCTGTCCACCTAGTTGCCAACCATTGGCAATCCATTTAATTGCTTTATTCATCTACCCGGCTAGCTTTCTAGAACTGTTTGCTTTCTGTGCTCAGCAGGCTCCAAGCAAACAGCTGACGTTACCGTACTGACTGTCGAACATTGCTGGAACAGGCAAGTGCTGCTCGGGCCAGAACAGCAGCAGCTGCTGCTGCCAGCAGTGCTGCTTCAAACCAACCAGCTGAGTGCTGGCACCAGCTCTCGGTGACTGACATCAGGGGTTAGTCACCCGGTGGAGAAAAGCTCAAGAGGATTTGAGTAGTCAGGGGCTTCGAGTGCTGGCTGTTTGCAGGTGAGCTTGCTACTGCTGCTTGATACAGTGTTTGAGGTTTGCTTGCAGCATGGTCAATGGCGGCTTCAGAGGTGACAACGGAAAGGGGCAAACCATTGGTGGGAAGTCAACAGGCACTCAGAAATGGAGCAGTCGTGTGCCATGTGCGTGCACCATGTTGCAGCTCTAATGGCCATAGTGCCCTAATGGAGGTTGGAGATCTCTAACACTATCCCTATGAACGACCGAGGGAATATCTCGCTCTGCAGGGTTTGGCAAGGGCGCAGTACACTCTTGGTGATCTGTGCATGGTCACGAAACAGTGACACAGGTCTCATGGTGTTGCTCTCACAACCGTTAGCTTGTTGCCAGCAAACATGCCGCTGACTCTGCTGAAGCATAGACCTGCTGTGATAAGTATCGTGGCCCTAATGGCCATACTGGTTTCCTCTAATCTTATTCCAATCCTATGCTAGTGTTCACATCATATGTCTGCTGTCTTGACAGGGGTGAGCTGTTGCCTGGCGAGGACCCCCGGGGTGACTGGTTTCAACCCTGATATCCTGTTGAAGCGCAAACCTGCCCTGGCACTAGTGGCTCTGATAGCCATTCTGGATCCCTCTAGGAAGGATGGATGTGAGTTGCCCCGAATTTTGCCCTGCCTGCGGGATAAACCGGTAGACACGAATCAGTCTTCAAACTGACCACTTGCTATATTTTTAGTCTCTCTCAGTCTCAGTCTTTATTTCCAAAATCTGGACAAACTTGTTTTCTGTCTGCAACTCAGTCTCAAACTTGTGGAGCATATTTTCCTAAGTTTTGGACTCTCTCGGTCTTTCTAGGAATCCCCTGAACTACCCTTTCGTGCCTGGCTTTCAGTCTTGAACTTGAAGGTGCGCTGGCTCAGCGGGTGACTCATCAACGCACTGTGCTACGCACTCACCACCCAGCGGCTTCCCATGCTACGCAGCCTGTGCCAGACGGACCTACTAGAAGTTCTAGTAAGATTCATGCGCGCCAGCACGGTGGCATGAGTTGGAGTCCCTCAACACGCTCACGTGACCCAAGCGGCCCGCTATCTAAAGGTAATCCAAATGTTCCGATTTTCTTTACATACCCCCAGCGGCCCAACACACAAACCCCCCGTCACAAAAGTGAAGCGGCACTGCGCTGCTCCGATCTCTTTCACCACATCCCGAACGCCATGTGCGTGCACAAACGGGGCCAACGGCGCTCCCCACCGACACTGAACAGCAGTCACGCGCCCCGGCCTGCCAGGGCAGCTTCCAGGCCCAGCGCACCGCGCTACCCACTGAGTCATCCATGGAGTTATCGACTTATCAAAATACCGAGTTACCGAGACACGCCACTTGACCCGTCAGTCATGCCACTCGATCCGTAAGACACCCCTCACTTGACCCTTAAGTCACGCCACTCAACCTCAGCCGACCATGGTCAGTCGCGCCCGGACAACCCCACCGGCCAACCCACGGTCGAGCCCGCCGCCCAACACGCCATATGCATACCACACCGCCGCCTCCAGGGGCGCCACACCTCCGAGGGGCACGGCACGGCACGTAGCTCGTCCATCTCAGCACGCAACCGTGCATTCTCAAGCTTGAGCTGATGCATCTCTCTCAAGGTGGGTCTGCTGCACAGCAGCCCCCTCCTGGGTGCACGCAATCTGATGTAGCTTTGTTTCTATTGCCTCCATGTTGGCAGGCTTGTACAACAGTGGATACGTTTGTCTAATGCATTCCGTTCTTAGTCTTGTGTCCTTTCAACAGTGCAATGCAGGCGTGCGCCATGCTGACGTCTTCACCCCGCGTCCTCTAAGTTGGAACCTGAACGTTCAGGTTGCATCATAAAACTCCCACCCCAGGTCCCGGCGCAGCTCCAGCGCAGTGCATAGCGTCATCCTGTTCCTAGAGGGCGCCAATACAGTTTTGTGAAAACAGTCTATAAGGGAATCATGCAAGCTTTCTACACAGAAAGCCACAGCAGCTAGAAACGAGACTGCAGCTAGGCTTGAACCGCTGGGCGCCTTTCCACATTACTGTCAGCCTGAAGCAGGCATCACTCGTTTCAGTGATTCCCTCTGACAGCCTCGTAGAAGCAGCAACGGTTCGTTCGGTTTCTAAAGCTTTCTACCCAGCTGTGTTTGCCAGCAACGTTGCTGCTTACAGGAGCAACCTGGGTGTGAGCAGTAGCAACGCCCTGCTCCCTGTTGGCTTCAGCAGTAATGCCGTGGTTTGGACCAGCAACACCACCGTGAAGCGTAGCTCTCCAAGCAGAGGCAGGCCTGGCTGCAGGCACAGCAGCAGGGTACAGGTCATGGCAGCAGGCGCATCAGCAGCAGCTATAGAGGCCGTCGGAAAAATTGAGATGGTTTAGCGAACCCCGGACGTGGTTTACACGAAGGGTACTTACTAGACCCAGCGAAAAACTGGTTGTTGGTGAACTAACGGGTTCGGGTTCCTGTAAACCGGCGCCCCGACTCGTAGCAATTACGTCAAGTCAATTCGGGTCAAAGGTCTGTGATCGCGTTCGTGTAAACCAGGTTTGCGTCAACCATGTTGCCAGGTG
>NSMO01014686.1:0-14037 GCA_002588565.1 Coelastrella sp. UTEX B 3026 | reverse complement strand
TGTTTTGTCTGGTTGTGGGTGCGGCGTTCCTTTTCTGCAGCCTTTGGGCTGCCTATCCCGCCTTTTTGGCTGGTTTGGCTTTCTGGTGTCTGCCACCTAACGATGTAACTGTTTTCACTGCTACAGCCCAGTATAAAATAATATATACATTATTATACATCGAAATATTATATAATATCATTATATTATGTATATCATTGTAATATATACATGACACGCATCGCTCCCTGGCAGTGATCAAACAAGCACTGCATGCCAATGTGTCGTTTCTGCAGGCGACCAAACACGCTACATCGCTGGCAACATTGCTGAGCAAATACAGGCCCTGGGTAAAGCTGGGTCTTTGACGCTTGAGACAGCCAACGGCCAGCTAGCACAGCTTGGTCAGCAGGGAGTCAGGCTCATCCAGAACGCCGATGGCCAGATTCACCTGATCAGCTCAAGTGCCATTCAGACTCTTAACAAAGCCGGGCAGACACTGGAGGGCATCAACCACAGCATCGCTGGCATGTTGGGCCGTGTAGGGCATGGCACGGCAGAGCTGCTGCAGACTGCGCAGGGTCAGCTAGTGGTTCTGGCTAAGAGTGCCGATGGTGCCATTCGGGAGGCCCGAGAGCTCATCATCGACGCTGGCACTGGGATTGCACAACTGAGCGAGGCAGCTTACGGGGCTGTTAAGGACTTGCAGCGCATAGGGTGCCAGCTTGTTGTGAATGCCAATCAGCAAATGGTGCTTGTTACCAAGGACATTCAGGGTGCAATCAGTGACTGCCGCCACCTCGTCAGAACTGCAGAGGGTGGCCTGGCCTGTGTACTGAACAAGACAGAAGCTGGCATCCTTGAGGTGCACCAGCTGGTTGGGGACCTGCGTGGCGAGATCCAGCTCATTTCACTACCCATCCAACAGGTAACTGCTGTAGAGTGCACCGGTACCGTGCAGAGGTTCCTGTAGCAGCTGATGCTGCTGACATCAGAGCCCATGATCCTCAGGGCACACACACTGGCCTATGTGGTGTCGGTGTTTACTGCACCTGTTTGTTGTATGTGCAAACATGTTCTGGCTTGGAACCTGGTGACCAGTTGCTGGGCTGTGTTGCAAGCTGCTATGGACAACGTGTTGTGTCTCATGTGCGCCTGAGTGATAATGTGCATGAGCCATGCAGTGTATCCTAGTCAAGATGGAACCTTGTTTCAGATTCTTACCCTCAAAGATTGTTTTTTCCATACCTTGCGCAGGGGCTGCAAGACGTGCGAGAACTGGTGCTCCGTGCTGACACCAACTTCCAGGATGTCACTGCCGCTGCCTTGGAAACCATGGGGGTGAGTCATGCCATGATGATGATCGCCTGGATGGTGTACTGGACCAAATGCCGCACAGGGTGGCATGTCAGACCTGGTGCCCGGTGGCATCTCAACTCATCAGTCACAAGTTTAAGGATTGTTACACGCGAGCAGCAGGGACAATGCATCCTGGTCTGGAATCTATTACCTGGTCAACTTGTCCAACCTTGCAGATTCAAATATGACCTCACTGCATTGCATGGAATATGTGGTGATGTTTCAGACTTCACATGCAAGGCAGTGGCATACTTGTTAGTACTCTGAGCTTGACATCTTTGACAGCAAACCCCCCTGATTGCCTGCTAGTGCCTGTCCTCTGTAACAGCATTGATCCTCTTCCATACTATTGTAAATGCACGCAGGAGGCCAAGCTGACTATTGGTGAGCTCCGATCGAGCCAGCGCCTGCTGGCGTCACTTGTGCAAGATGTGACAACACACCTCAACCACATCGTACCCTGGTTTCACCATGACATGCATCATGTCATGGTGGCGGTGCAACAGGTGAGCATGCTGCAGTTTGCAGTAGAGTGGCTTGCACCAATGATGGTGGTAGCCAGCTACGCTAGCTTGTAAGCACCGCAGGGGCTGAACACATCTCACAGGTCTTGAGTAAAGCCGTTCAGTGCCGAGCTTGCAAGAAACTGTGTTTGTTTGGCAAAGCAACCAGGGTAACACCTCGTTTGTGCTCTGGGTTTTGACAGTTTTGCCGTTTCACAATTGTACACTGGGCTGTGTCGTATCTCATCATGTGACTTGATGCTGACGTCCCTGAGCTGCACAAGGCTAAGGGATGTGGTGACGTGGATGCTATCAGCAGCCTTCGCTACTTCCTGCATACATAGCAACACACACGTAAAATGAGTATACCCGGCCAGTCGGTGCTGGAGAAGGCACAAAGAAAGCCTGCAGATTGTTGTAGCTGTCCCCAAGATGTGTTCTGGTATCTGTTTCGGTCAACTAGCGTCCACAAAACTTGGCCTCCAGTACAACGTCTGCTGCTGCAAAGGCTGACAAAGGGAGAGCTTTTAAGTGTCTTACGTAATTCATCTAGAATGCCCATTATGGAAGCGCTGACGGTTGATGCCTGTGGGTTTTCCCCGATCTGAACATTAGCTATTACTGGCGAGCTTGTGGTTATTGGACATGCCAACCCTGACAGAATCAGCAAGTTGCGCTTTGCAAGTTGAACCCCTTGCGGCTGCTGCATGCTGCAGGTCGTGCGCTGGGGCTGCTTGGCCATCATCGCAGTGCTGTTCTACTATGTCTTGCACATATGGCTCATGGTGCAGCAGATGCTTTTGGAGCCATGGCTCGAGGAGTCTACTGTCATGATAGTCAATGGAGTAGTTGCCACCACAGCAGTGGGCACTGCTGGAATGCTGTTGGTAAGGTGGCGGGTCAACAGGGCCGGGGATCTGGGCCGATTGTCACCCTTGCTGCTGCCACCCAAAGCACAGGTGAGTTGCTTGCAGTGCGGATGGCGATCATAGTCATAAACACAAACATGTGTGGCTAATCTGCACCACTGGCGTGCCTTCAGGGGTTTTGGGATCAAGCGGTGAAGAGACCTTATGTGTGGTGTTGTGCTGTGACTTGGTGCTTGCCCGTTGGAGTCAGCAGTTTGTCTGAGCTATCTGCCACCTTGTCGCGTTCGATCTCTGTACATTCGCCACCTGAAAGGCGCCATCCTTGCCCAGACAGGACAGGATTACATATCTACTCTAGATACTGTACATGATACCTCGGTTGCTGATCAGATGCAAGGAGCTATTGTGTCTAATAGCCTAAACTGACTGAGAGAAGGCGCTGTGTGACTTGCAGTGCCAATGCAGGAATACAGCAGTGTCCTAACAATTCACTTGCATCTGAGTGCATCTTCAGTGTACCAATGTGTGCACAGGCTTGGCCATCAAATCAAGCGACTGCAACCTGGCTGTACTAGTGTTGATTAGCAATACATATCATGATAGATATCCTAGGAGATAACTCCATGGCCAAGCCAGATCAGGCTGAGGCGCTGTCAGGTGCAAGCTTGCAAAGCTGCCATACCATGCATTCCGTCCTTGCCAAGTATGCTATAAGTCACTCATGCTCCCTGATTTGTGGGCCCTGCACTTGTAGGATCAGCTCTTATACCAGCAGCGCTTGCAGCAGGAGGAAGAACGCAGGCAGAGGGAGCGCCAGGAGCATGAACGCAGGCAAGCTGAGGCAGCAGAGCGCTTGGCTGAGGTGCAAGCCCAAAGACAGCGCGAGTTAGAGGAGACTAAGAAGCGCGAGAGCCAACTCAGGGAGGAGATGGAGCGCTTGCGCAGGCAGCAGGAGCGTAGGCACAAGCAGCTGATGGACCAGCTGGAGCAGGAGAAGCAGGAGAGGGCGGCGGCAGCTGAGCGATTGCGCAAGGAGCAAGAACGCCAGCAAGAGCGTGAGAGAGAGGCAAGGCTCCAAGAACAAGAAGCTCACCGGCGCCATCAGCGGGAGCTCAGGCAAGAACGTGCCAGGCAGCGGGAGTATAGGGAGGCTATGGAACGAATGGTGCGAGAGCGCCTGCAGAGGGAGGAGGAGATGGAAGAGCTGCGGCAGCAGGAGCGGCGTGAACGTCTAGAGCAAAGGCAGGCACGCTTGGCCAGAAGGCGGTCAGAGTCAGAGTCAGAGTCAGAGGAGCTGCCCAACAACAGGTAAAGGCTTGCGTGAAGCAAAACACATACCGTAAACAGTACAATGTTAAGCAAACGAAAATGTAAGCAAAATGCGTTGTGCATACTTGACTTGACAGTAATTATAAGCGATATTATAGTGTTATATAGTGATTTCCTGAAACGTAAACACAAATGGTGAAAATCATAAGCAAAAACCGTTTGCCTGCCATTAGCAAAGACGCTATTTACCAGCTCTGTTGAGCCCTGCGGTCGTTGCAAGCGGACTACCATCAACCATATTGTTACAAGAAAACGTCTCGGCACAACTGCATTGCCTTGAACTGGATGTCAGTCACCCAGCGGCTGGGAAGCAGTACATGTACCTGTACAATACCCTCATACCACATCTGTAAGCTGCTGCCAAGCTCACAATTGGCACACGTGGAATGACTGCTTCACTCTTTGCCCATGTCTCAAAGGCCCTCTGAGCCTCTGTAGGAGGCGTGTGTCCCCGCTTGCTCACTTCGAAGCTCGTGGCAGAAGGATGTGTCGGCCACGGTGCCTTGAGGGAGGCTACTCGCCGTGTTTACAGCTGGAAAGGTTGAAAAACATACTACTGAGTATAAAGGCTTTTGTTTGAAGGCCCCTAGCTCCTTTCAGGGCGCCGGGCCAGTTCAAACGATGGGTGAATGTAATAGGCGCAACATTACCAAAATTATAAGAAAGAACCGAAAAGCGAAACCTCGAAGTTTGAAATTATAAGAAAGAAACAAGTTTACTTTTCTTATTGCTTAACATTATACTGTTTAGGGTAGTGCATTGGTCAATATCGCAAACTGGGGACTTACTTTGCTATGGTGTAGGTGAATCACTAGCTTAGGTCGCTATAGTACCGGTAGCTCACTATCAGCAAGTGGTAGCACACTGCGAAAGCCGCCGGTGGGTCCGCTGCGGAATAGGTGCCAGCATTTCACGCTGGCTATTTCAACAGTAATGGTCACGATATCGGCAGGCCTAGCTGTCATTGTCAAGCCTAGCAACCCATGGATAAGATCACACCTCCTTAATTTCGGCAATCAAGCTCGCTCACTTGCGCACATTTTGCCCCGTAGTGTTGAAGACCTGTAGATCAGGCTCCTGTGCTGAGACACCCGCTTGAGGTGTACCATCTCACACAGCTATTATCGCTATGATGTGAGCTCAAGAGGATATTGGTTGGGTGATGTGTGCTGTGTGACAGGTGTGAAGGCCCCACATGTATGCGCGTGGGTGTCGACATGGGACACAACAGGAATCCCCACAATCCCTACAGCTTCTCTCTCTACTTGGAGCACGTTGATGGGCCCAGTGTTGTGGAGGCGGTAACTGCAGAACTGCACGAGTCCTTTGCAGACCGGGTAAAGCGGATGCGGAGGGTGGGACCTGGCCGGTGGGAACTGGCATGGGTCGGTTGGGGTGTTTTCACAGTGCATCTCCGACTGCAGACCCGCGATGGCGTTCATATACACCCTTACTACCTGGATCCAAACAGCGACGAGGAGTTTCAGCTGTAAGCTGCTGGTGGGCCACGGCAGACCAAGTACTGGTGAGGCACTGGGTTCAGCATGGTGATGGTGATTTGAGCCTGGATGGTCTGCAGTTAATCCTGGCTGATCTGCAGGCTAAGGCAGCTAGAGGGATAGGCTGCAAGGGGAATTGAAGATAGTAGTACCTTTTTCAGTATCTTTTTGTTTGCATTGGCTCAGTCTCTTTCATAGTAGTAATTGCAACGTATGCATGAAGAATGGCAGCCTAGGGGGATTATGCATACATCCTGGGCATTTGACCTGATCTAGTAGGGATGTAGGACCATGGCAGACTATAGCACTAGAATGGGGGATAAATGGGCAGCAAGACCAACTTGGTCTCATAATCAGCGGGAGCATGGTACTGACAATCGAAAGGCAAAAGTGCCTCTGCGTCTCAGCCTGCACTCTGCAAACCAATATAGCGCAGTACGTTTACCAAACAATGGATGTTTACGTGATCAAAGCCAGATCAAGCCCTCTATGTCACTCTCTGCTTATGTAGAGGAAACAGTCTGAGAAGTATGGGTAGTCTTGCCCGTACGATTTGTTTAGCTCTGTGCTGTGCTTTGTGTTGTCACAGACAGCAGGTGATGTCGTACTGGGTTTGTATTATTTGCAGGCTATAGCGCAAATTATATGCAACGGGACGAGAATAACGTGATAAACAGATGGGGAAACTTCGGTCACTTCTGGGATGTAGGGTTTGAAACAAGGGTCGTTATTGCAACAGCCCTTTTGCAGTTCATAGAAACATCTTTTGGGTCATGTGTTTTGCACAGCTGGCTGCTTGTCCGCGTGCAAAGTGCATCCGATGATCGCACACTGAAGCCAATAACACAACACTTTCTGGACAGCCCTTGTGCAGATGCATTGAATGCATCTTGTGCATTGCATAGCAAATTGCATAAACTGCAGAAGTCTCCAACAGGGCAACCCAACCAGCTTTTCATTAGTTGTCTTACTTGAATACCCAGCTTATGACTGGTCCCGGCTTATCACTGCTTTTACTAAGATATAGTAGCACTTTTGGCTGTTTGTTGGTGAAGATGGGAAAGTGGGTGGCTGAGCGGCTCATTCAAGTGCTCATTCAAGTGCACCTACTTGTCGTTGAAGTGCACCTAGATGTTATATAGGTATATACTCCCCCCATATAGTATGTTAAAAAAAGCATATCTGCATGTGCGTCTGCATCTGGGACGAGTTTTTTGAGTCTGGCAGCCTTCTTACAGGACAAAACTGCATGTGCAGTAGGTGTCTTGAGCCAACCGACTAATTGTTTCACATCTAAGCTGCGGAGCGTTTGGAAAGCTGTTGGCTTCTTGGTGGCAAAGCTGATGGCTGAGTTCATCTTGTGTCATTCAAGTGCATATGAATACCATTCGAGTATGGTATATCGATACTACCAACGTAAGTGACTCATAGTACATGCATGTCAGACACTGCAGCTCTTGCCAGCGCATCTAACCTGTTGCATGGCTCAATACTTTCACTTCATATGTTCTCATGTCGGCATCCTGGTTCACCTTCAAGTTCCCGGAAGCCGTTGCGCAATTAACTGCACTTGCAATGTGACGAGTATGCGTAGCTTGTGTAACAAGCAGCAACTTACTTGCAGTCTATTTCTCAAGTCGGGCTGCTGCATTTTTCCTGTCCAGGTCTCAGCTAGCCCGATGACTCATTACAGATCGATCTACTAGTGATATCTGACAGTGAACCTTCCGGGCTCAGCCCTGATTTAACCGGGGGTCCAAAAAAACAGCAAAGGAAATAGACACAGCACATCGTCAGCTGCACAGTGCTCCGACGTGCACCTCGCTTGCTCACATTGTGCTGGTGCTTGCTAGCCTAGCAGTAGTACTGATCGAACGCTTTCATTTTCAATTTCACTCATGCAACTTCAAATGCCAAGCATCTCTATGAGTTGAGCAAGCAGTGCCGGTGAAGCCCCCAACAAGTAACAACAGCCCCAACAGCGCTGTGAAGTTTATCTCATGCGACATACAGCGCTGTGGCTAGTCACTGCGGGCCTAACAGATCAGTGACTGCTGAAACACTGCTACTACTTTACTGATGTAGCTGGTTGGACCAAACACAGCAAGCCGCCCAAACAAAACCAATCATCGCATAAGAACAAGAAGAAGAATTACCCTTTCCGGCCGCAAGGCCTTTGGGACGTACTTGGTGGCTCAGCCACACTGACACACATCATCGCATAAAATATTCCAGAAAGTGACCGGAATTTCCCAGTCTGCTACAGCAACTGCATAAGTCTGCTAATGTCTACTGCTTGCTTCCATTCATAAGAACAGATATCTCCCTCCCTTATAAGAATAGATATGCTGCCACGTCACTGAGTGACACCAGGCCCTGCACCCGCCGCGTTGTCCTATCCACCACCACCAACCGCCGCACCCCCGGCGCTGCTAATCTCTCCACTACAGCCCGCAGAGGGTCATCTTGGAACGCTACTGCAACCCGCCCGCCTGCAAGCGAGTGTGCTTGATAGCCACCAACAGCACCACCTCGTAACTGATGGTCAGCAAACTGTGGGTTGCCTTGGACTGTGCACAGGGATGACAAGCGGCAGCAGCAGCAGCAGTTAGTGAGGATGGAGGGTTACATTTGCAGTTGCAGTTGAAGACAGGTAACAGCAGCACCTCCTAGTCAATCAACAGTCATGTAGGTGTGGCTTGCCTTGGGCTGCAGTTACAAATGATGCAGCAGCAGCAGCAGCAGGAGCTGTGCGCCATACAAGGTGACAGCCGCATATTTTCTATGGTCATCTGTATGTGCTGATGATGGAGCTGACATGACAGACAAACTGATCCAAGTCGTGGTGTCTGTAGCATCAGACTGCCAGAGGCAGTAATCTGCAAGCCGTTCTGCACTGCAGTGTATCAACCCCGCAACCCTTGGTGGCAGACTCAAGAGACTGAGAGAGACTAAGAGGCTTTGGAGGAGCTGGCCCCTGGCTGTGGAAGACTGGTTTCATTGTCAGTCCTGAACATTCCTACTTGGGAATGTTCACAACCGACACTGAAGACTGGTTTCAGTGTCGGTTGTGAACATTCCCAAGTAGGAATGTTCAGGACTGACACTGAAACCAGTCTTCCACAGCCAGGGGTCAGCTTCCAAATTGGGCTGCATGTTTAGTCGATCGCTGTTGTAGGCCGAGTATGTAGTCAATCCACGTTGCGTTGTATTCTTGCTGAAAAAGTGTAACATGATGAAGATGTTAACATGCCCTGCACACCTACCTGCAAAGTCTCTACTGACAAAAAGTGGCACCAATGGTTTCAACAAGCAAGCAGCACTTGAACTGTCAAGCTGACTACTGAAGCCATCGCTGCTGCAACACAGCTCACGCTTTAATTTGCTTACACGGCTCACAATTTCGAACAATCCATGCACACCTACCTGCAAAGTCTGGTACCAACAAGTGGCCTCCACTGCTAGCTGAAGCTTGATTCCAAGCAGCGGGGTTGGGACTTGATAATGACAGTGCCTGGCTGACCTACACATGATGACAGCAGCAGCAGCAGGAGGAGGCTACGTGTTAGCAAACGCCCCGAATACCTGCCTGCCAACAAGGAAACTATCTACTTGGCATCTCGGGGGTTGGGTCAGCGATTGCTCTGATTGATCAGTAAACTTACAACGTTTATTACTGCTGCTTAACGAAATCTGCTTTGTGTACAACAGATGCAAGCATATAAGCTGGACAAAACAGGCATGTTGATGAGATGTATAGAACTGACTGTAGCCAGGCAATAATACAGATGCGCTGGCAAGAGCTGCAGTGTCAGGGATGGAGGATCGCCATGCAAGGAAATGTGCCGCATCTCACCGTGACGTCTTCCCATGGTAGTCAAATATACAGATACTTGCGAAACACAATCGCAACAGTGATCCACAATCACAACAAATGCAAGCAAATAGCTGCAGCACAGACGTGATAATGGAAGAAGTGCCGCATCTCACCGTGACGTCTTCCCATTGCAGTCTGTTGTACGCGTTGCCTTTGCACAGCTTGGTGATGTCAGCACGTGCGTAGATGTCAAGCAACACGCCAGCCTCGTTCACTACAGGCAGGGCCGACACCTGCAGCCACAAACAACCATAACAGGTTTGAGTCACCGACAACCACAGCAGATTTGTGTTTGCTGATGTTTACTGTATTACCAATGAACCACCATCAGACAAACGAGGCTTCTTGAAATGAAATGAAGCATGCTTGTGGTTGGTAAAGCTTGACACCGTTGGTATCAACAAGCGAGTGCCAAAGACGTGGGTAGATGTCAAGCAACACGACAGCCTCGTTCAAAACAGGTAGGGCGGACACCTGCACCCACAAACAACCACCAAAGCAGGGTTGTCTTGGCTGGTGTATCACTGTAAGACCATTCAGACACCATCAACCACAGGAGGCTGCTAAGAACCTGCAGCCGGAAACAACAACGCCAGGGTTGTCTTAGCTGATGTGACCCTATAAAGTACTGTATGTAAGTAGCATGCACCGGTAAGGACCTCCTCGTAACAACAAAGCATGTTGATATATGGTGAAGATTGACACCAATGGTCCATCAAGCAAAGCCGGCCACAGGACACATCGCTGCTGCAACACAGCTCGCATAAGAGTTGGCCAAGGACTGCTGTTTGTTGAAAGCTGCGTATGCTGCAATGACCGCAAGACTTGCTGCCTGTCATGGCACTCATCGCCTGGAAGGCAGTCGACCACATAAACCCAGCCTAACCAACTTTTCTGTGTGCCCATAAGTTTATACTTATGGCCACCATGAAAAGTTGGTTAGGCTGTAGCATACGCATCGGGCCCCCTGAAACAACACCTGAGTACGAATCATACAACAGAGCTGTAAACTTACCCCAGCTTCTAGCAGCATCCCCAGCGCTGTTGTGAGCGGCGTGCTGGGCGTCACGGCATGCAGCGGCGCAACATTTCGCCCCACGACACCACCTTGAGCCCCTGCTGCTGCTGCATCATCACCGTTGCCCAACAACGGTAACACACCATTTGCTAACCCCCCTGCTGCTGCTGCTGCGCCCTGCTGCCCCCCAGCAGCAGCTACTGCTGCCCGGCTGAACTGGTTATCAGGCGCCCACGTCCCGACCGGTATCTGCCCAAGCGGCTGTGCCAGCAGCGGTAGACTAGCTAAGCTGGCCCTAAAGTGCCTCATCAAGCAGTTCAGAACGCCGCTGAGCGTTGCTATATGCAGTACTGTCGCAGAAGGTTCGCTGGGGTCTGCGCTAAGGATCGGCGCCATGCTGCATTTGTGGTCGAAGAGCGTCCGGACTACTTTCGCCAGGTTATCGCTGGGGCGGACGTATACTAGCGGTTTTGGAGGCCTTCCTTCTATGCAGCATTCCTCACGCATACCACGGATCTGCAACAGCGCAGGGAGTCGCAGTGATAGCAGCAAACAGTAGCATGACAGGGTTAGTAGTAAGCCTCAACAGCAGCAGCTGCCAACCTTGCTTTGAGCAGTGCAAGCTACCAGGACAGCAAACATGTTGCTTCACTGCAACAGCCCATGCATGACGGCCAGTCCCATGAGACACTGCTGTCCGCAGTCAACACCTAGTCAGACACAGCTGCTGCTGCTGCTGCTGCATAGGCTGAACACTATTATAGCGTGACACACCGGCTGCATCAGCTTCATCTCCCCCCCATCGCTCGGCTGATGGTAAGCTTGCACTGAGCACGAATGATTTGGAAGGGCAGGGCCTACCCCCCCCCCCCCCCCCCGTCAGCATAGCTCTCTGACGGTTGCTACAGTAACAACTGATCTAAGCACTGCTGCCCCCCCCACCCCCCACCCACCGTATGCGCATCCATTTCCGGTTCACTGAGTGGGTTATGTCCGCTGCTGATGGCGTTTCTGAGTCGCCGCAATGTGTGTATGAAGTCACTGGCACTGATGACACCAACAACAGCACCGGCGGCACCATCCCACAGCGGGGCCGATGCAATGCCCTGCAAGGACACAGGCAACAGCTGAAGATATTGATCAGGCTAAGTGGTCAGAGCAAACACAGTTAATCAACACACAGCAGCACACACGCACAGCTGCATGTTAACAGCTCAACACACAAAGTGCTTGGCACCAGTGGTGTGATAACTTTTCTGGGGTATTCCGAGCATGTGCGCGGATGGTCGCGCGGAGCGCGATCGCAGTGTCCGCGCGCAGCGAAGCCCCAGAGCCCCGCGAAATTGCCTATTGAAAACGCCATTTTCGCACTGTTTTGGTGCCGGTTTCCTGCTGCTGCGTTCAGCATGTATCGGCCCAGTACGAGTCCCAAATTTGCGCCGACCGGGCAGCGGAAGCGGATCATTGAAACCCTCCCCTGCGCTTGGCTGCTGCTGTTGCTGCCTCGGGTGCTGCTGTTGCTGCTGGCGGTGCTGGTGTTGCTTGAGACACAGGTGCAGGGGAGGGTACATAAGTTTCCAGCACTCAACAGCAGCAGCTGCTTACAACACTGCATAGCAGTAAAATTCGCCGGCATGCCAACCATGTGTTGCTGGTCGTACCTTCGGCTGCTGTTTCTTCATTGCCTTGATTGTGATTTGGAGGGTTAGCAGTGGCCCTGGGGGTGCCTCAAAGAGTGTGCAGATTGCTGCGCTTGCGCGCGGACTGGCCTGCTCAGACAGCCCCATTTTCTCCGCGCATGCCAGTTTTGCTCCGCGCTGCGCGGAAGCGCGGAGGGGTTATCACTATACTGCTTGGCACCTTGTTAAACATACAATCAACATCCAACAGCAATGGTGTACAACAGCTTCGCAGACATGCGACTACCAACTTCAACAAAAAAGATATGTGCCCACAGCCCACCTTTGATGCATTGTTGTGTTAGGCACCAGGTCAACATCCAACAGCGCATCCTTTGAACACCGTATGGTGGTTCATACAACAGCTTGACAGATACGCCACAACCCAGTTCAGACGAATTAAACAGCTGTACCCTCAGCCCTCAGCCAACCTGTTCAGCTGTGTATGGAAGGCCTGTCGTCGAGTCACCAGGTAAACATCCAACAGCACATCCTTTGTGCACCAAACGTACAGCAGCTTTGCAGATACACGACAACCCAGCTCAGATAAAATGAATAGCTGGTACCGTAAGCCCTTAGCCCACCTTTTGATGCATGGCATGGAAGGCCTGTCGTATTGGCAGGTCAACATCAACCAACACATCCTTTGTACCCCAGACGTACAACAGCTTAGCAGACACGCCACGACCCAATTCGAATAGAATAGGCAGCTGTGACCGCCGCGCCCCAGTTCGGGAAAACAGCAGTGACCTCAGCCCACCTGCTCATGTAGTGCATGGAATGCCTGTCGTATTGGCAGGTCAATGTCCAGCAGCACCACTTTCCCGCTCTCTGGTATCAGCTCATACGCACTGTGGCTGTGAAGGAAATCAGACACCTTCTTCTTTGTCAAATCCTGTAGATAACCGACCGACGGTAACAACAACGGTGCTGTGTAAGCTGGTTGTATGAGGAAAATATACCAAATTGGTGTATAACATGTCGACGGCATGCAGATTCTCTTTTCTGAGTGAAGTGTGATGTGTTCTACTTCAAAAACAAACGCTGTACAGTTCCTTTGATCTGCATTTCAGATAGAAAAAAGAATGAGATGACGACAGTGATAATGGTGAGGGCAAATGTGCCTGTGTTTGGATGCAAGCTGTGTGTGAAAGACAACAGCTAACTGTGCACTTCATGCCCAGTCCAATGAATGAATCGCTCAACACCATAACCTGGGGTTAACAGTGTTGACCCTGCTCTGGCGGGTCATTACTTTTGCTAACAGGGCTGCAGCAAAGCATAAACTGTCTGGCTATATGCGTTGAGAGACAACAGCCATGAACTGGTGAAAAGCAGAATGCACACATGCTCGCAGGTGCCTGTTGCTTCCTATGCGAGAAAAACAAGCAGTTTCGGCCCTCAACAAACCCACGCACAACGCAGGTTGTCACACTTGCCACCTGAGTGACAGCTCTTACCGGCTCCCGCTCGTTATGAATGATGATTGGCGCCACCACCGTGTCAGCCATGTCGACATCTCCATCACCACCACCGGGGCTGGCAGCTAAGCCGCCTGGCAGCTGCATCCGCTGCTGTGATGGTGCCTGCAGCGTCCCCGCTGCTGCTGCTGCTGTTGCTCCTGCACCCCCCGTTTGTAACATACTCGGGTGCTGTAACCCGGAACCTCCGGTGGTGGCAGCAACTGCTGCTGCTGTGGGGTTGACTGGCGGTACAAAAACTTCGTTGCTTGCTACGCCTTCTCGATGCTGCTGCTGCTGCTGACCTGTGCGCTGCTGCTGCTGCTGCTGCTGCTGCTGCTGTATGTGTGGTATCTGCATGGGCTGAGCCTGCTGATGTTGCTGCTGATGTTGCTGCTGTTCCTGCTGCTGCTGAAGCTGCTGTGCTTCTGCTGCCTGCTGCTGCTGATTGAGAACTGCTGCTGC
>NSMO01014685.1:0-14044 GCA_002588565.1 Coelastrella sp. UTEX B 3026 | reverse complement strand
GGCGGAGTCTCCTCGCAGGACAGCAAGCAATCCCGACTTAGTATATGCTATCGTGTTTGGCTTACATTGCCAACTGCGAAAAACGTAAGCTGCTCTTGCTTTTTCTGTTCAACAGTTAGTCAAGGTGTGACCGTTAGTAACTGGAAGTCCCAGAAGTGGGCACTTGCTGCAGCGGGGAGTTTGTCACATCAGGCAGGGTTTATCTATGTATATGCATCACGAAACTCAAAATTAAAAAAGCAAGCCAGCAGCCGCCACTGTTTTCAGTGTGCTTGTTTCAGCACACACCTGCCAGCCGAATTTGAGCCTGAATGATTCACATGGGCTATCAACTTGCATATCAAAATACTATAACTATCCTGAGACGTTTCGCCTCAATCTGCAGCTGTGTTCAACACTGTATATCCGCTATTGCCAGACTGCGAGAAACACAACTCCAGATCAACCCCTCACGCTGTGTGGATGAGCTGTCGCTGTATAGTCGGCCCGCTGCCAGCTGTCAAAGCCACAAACAATGAACTCGCCCATGAGACACCTACTCCAACATGACCTTCTTGCAGTTTGGATGTTCCTCTGTGTCACACAGTGCTGCACATCCATACATCCGCCCATCAAACACCCACTCCAGCATCTTTTACTCCAGCATGACCTTCTTGCAGTTTGGATGTTCCTCTGTATCAAACAGTGCTGCACATCTGCCACATAACATTGACACCTGCTCCGGGGTGTCAGGATGATCCACCAGCAGCGTGGAAGCACCGCGTTTGGACCTGCAATGCAAGTAATAACACAACAACATGTTATAATAACAGCTTCAAGTGCTTGAATAGCATGTACCATGGGACACACCATACATGTGTGTAGAATATCAGAAGAAAAACATGGCCGTAAGGGAATCAAACAGCCAAAACAGCAGCCAGTGAGGGCTCCAGAAACCTCCAGGGGTCTCGGGGTGATCCACCAGCAGCGTGGACGCACCTCGTTTGGACCTGCAATGCATGTAATAACACAATCCTGAATCATACATCCTATACCCTAAGCCCCACAAACATAGACAGACAGCGCAATCTCCTTCGCAGTAGAAACATACGAGGCGTATTGATGGCGTTTCAAGGCTTGCTTACTTGCAAACGTTACATTGGAAGCGTCTGGTCAGTGACACCTTGTACACTGTCCGGGGATAAGCATTTCACTAGTGCAGTACTGCGATTGGTGTTATGCTGTGTCTGCACATGCCATCATGCCTACATGAACAAGCACACTCAAACAAAGCCCTAAACCCTACACCATGAATACTAGATCCTACATCCTAAACCCAACACATAGACAGACGACACATTTGACTTGGAAAATATATATGAGGAACATACTGATGGCGCTCGGAGGCTCGCTTACTTGCACACGTTACATTGGAAGCGTCTTGTCAGTGACACCTTGTACACTGTCCGAGGATAAGCATTGCGGTTTAATGCATCGTCTTTATGTAACAGTCTGACGTCAGATATCATCATCTGGTGTTCACAGAACCCCTGATGACTGTAGAGACACAGCGGCCTGTTGGAAACCTGCAGCAGCAGCAGCAGCGACATAGATAGCATCATCATCATCATTTTCATCATTACTAACATCATGTTACATGTCTTGAGCGACGAAACACCGCAGAGGCAAAGCCAGTAAAGTGCCTTTTGGTGCCAGTGAATCAGGCCCCCAGTCACGGGGTGCTCCAAACACTGCACCCACCAGCAACACGTTATAGAAATGCAGAAGATTGTCATGAGAATGCGGTGAATGTTATTGCAAATGTTATTGCAGATGTTACATGGCAGTAGAATACGTAGCACCTAACCTCCCTTTACCTGCAGCCATAGATCTGCAAATCTTGTGTCTTGCATGACAGGCCGCTGATCTGCCTGCCCACCTTCCCCGTGCTGCTGCTGCTGCTGCTGCCGTGGAGCAGCAGCAGCAGCAGCAGTCTGATCATCCTCGTCCTCTCTACACGCATGTACTAAAGCGCGAGGTTTTATCATTCCCGCTGCTTCTGCCCATTGCTGTAATATCTCGCTACATTCTGTGTGTGGTACTTGTCGCGTGTCGTCATAAAAAGTGTTATCGATGAAAAAGTAACTGGCGGGGTTTGAAGTGGCTACCCCTTGTGCTAGTTGATCTGTGGGACATTTGATGGCGTCTCGTAGCTGAGAAAGGGTGTTGCTGCCTAGCACCTGCAGCAGCAGCAGCAGCAGTGTGGGCTTGCTGAGTGTCATTTTCCTGCGCAACGCACGTGCAGTCATGCTGTCCATAAATTTGCGGTTTGAAACACATTTCAAGGATTGTGGTGATGGTCTCGCATACATGTTTGCACAACAAACGAGCGGCTTGTTCTTGGATTCTCATTATCTATTGATGCGCGTCAGCAGCAGCAGCAGCAGCAGCAGCCACAATAATGCCAGTACCATATGCAGCGAAGTACACCATTGGCTGATTAAGGTTATGTGGAGTACGCTCTGTGAAACTGCAACAAAAGCAAGTGATCCGACCTGAATCTCCTGCAGCACCACCCGTGTCTGCTCAGACCCCGCCTCATAAATAACAACTGTTATAACAACATCACTCCCAGGTTGTAACACGTCATCAGCCCCTGCTTCCCCAGCAGCACCAGCAGCAGCAGCGATTTGTGTGGACATCCTGCTGACTGACATTGCTGATGCTGCTCGGGTTGCTACTGCTCCTGCTGCTGCACCTTCTCGCCATGACTCCAGATGGTTTACTGCTGCAGGGACGAGGGGTTTTAGGGGGTTGGCGGAGTTAAACCCTGCTGCTGCTGCTGGGGTGGTGCTAAACCCTGCTGCTGTTGCTGATGGAGTGGTGCTAAACCCTGCTGCTGCTGGGGTGGTGCTAAACCCTGCGGCTGCTGCTGCTGCTGGGGGTGTCAGTACTGTTGCTAGAGGTACCGCTAGATCTGCCGCCGAAATGCTACTGAGCGACCGATGGTAACCCGCCTCTGCTGCCTGTAACATACACAGCAGCAATGTGTAAATACGTAAATATGACGGAAATTATAGTTGTTCACGATATGCCCGTAAAACATCGGGTGCGGGGCCAATGGCCGTATGGCTGTGGCTGACTGGTAGCAATCAATATCACACAGCAGCAAAGTAGATTGGTGGATTGTGCATTGACTTTCAACCCCCAGCTGCTTGAAACATAATATACATACTTGGTGCTTCTTGCATGTGATCACGAGCACGCAGCAGATCATCTGTGAGAGAGTCTGGGCTGTCAAAACAGACACATATGACATCTGCTGTCAATGAAAGGGCGGGGGTGGGGGGTGGGGGGGAGGTGGGGGCGGAGGGGTGGGGGGTGGGGAGGGGGGTGGAGGGGGGGTGGGGGGAGGGGGGGGGAAGATGGGACCCACCTGTTCGGCTAGACCTTGTTCCACTTCAGCAATCAAGCCCGCTAGCGCATCGTTCGCCTGCTGATGGAACTCCGATACCCTACAAATAACAATGTAAGCGATTCAGGTCGATGCAAAATCGCGCTGCAGTTGCTGCGCCTGCAGAATGGAAGTGTTACTGTGGAACAGAGCAGTAGTGCTGGTACTGCTGTGTTACCTTTGGCGTTTGCTGGCTGCGGCTCCGACTACTGCCACTGGGCCTCCGGGGGCTGCAGATGGATGGCCGAGCTTCTTCGCAAAGTCGTTTATAGTGAACCAAGGTGCCGCTGGCTTTGCATCATCTGTCATATCTGCCGCAACTGCCGTTTGTGTTGCTCAGAGAGTTACATGGCGACTTTACAATCAAAACGTCATGCTGGTCAAAGATCCGGTGGCAAATAAAGCCGTGCGGCGGTTTAAAAGTCGTGTCGAGGGCACATCGTGGGACTGTTATGTGCGGAAGCTGTGTACACCTGACCAGTACCAGCCGATCACATCGGATCAGCTTTACCCTACGTAATACCATCTTTCTCGGCCGTCCCCGCATACATCGCAGCTAGATAGCAGATGAACCTTGCCACTCTAGTGCTATGGGAACACCTGTGAGTGCTTCCGGCGGCTCCTGGGCCAATATTCCGGAGGAGATATTGCAGGTGCGCTGCTGTGTGGCCGCAAAATGCGCGCCAGCATTGCTGAGTCCAAACCTTAGCGCTCATCCACCCCCAAGGTTGCTTATGCATGACCACTGTGCGGTTTCATCAGATGTGAATTGCTATGTATGCATTGTTTCAGGTACTGGGCACGTATCTTGATGCGCAAGGCTGGGCAGCTGCTCGCAGCACATGCAAAGGATGGAAGAACATCACAGCAAACATCCATCTGCTCGAAATCGATATGGAACGAGATGCACACCGGTAAGCGCATGAAGCTGCCACCGTGGATTAGTATAATGGCATAGTGGTACGTTAGAATCGCGGCAGAGTAGTAGGCCAGCAGCATCAGGGAGCCATCAGCAGTACGCAGAGTCTGGCAAAGCGAATGGTACTGCAGTGAGGTTCTGTTAAATTTCAGACCGCAAAATGGCCGATAGGCGCACCCGACTACGTATCAATGTATATATACTGTGAGCTTGACCAGGTACCAAGTTTGGACTACTTGCCTGCTGGTGCAAGCACCATGAGTGGGGCCCGATTGGGGGGGGATGTTACCCGTTTTCATCCGCCTGGGACGTCTCCTATGTGGGATAAACGGTATAGCGCTGACCTGGCTGCTATTCTGGCCAAAGAAACCATCCGCATATGCAGCAGCGGCTAATGCTGTGCAAAGATGGAATAATTTGCTTGCTGTATGGTTGATTTATGCTGCTTTTGTGTGTGTGATGCACTTCTGGTTTTGGCTGAACAGCTTGATGACGACAGCATTGGCTCGAGAAGTAGCAAAGCCCATACTGCAGAACAGAACCATCGAATGTTCTGAGAAAGGGTCATCAAGGGCTGCGTTGCGTATGACACGGGTAACCGTCCGTAATTCGGACCATACAATGCCTCAGTATTGCTTGCTTACTGTGTCGTTTTCAGGTGGATGATGGTGCTTATGTGTGTGGGGCGTCTGTTTCCGCGACTGAGTAGCGTAGTGCTGCTCATCAGCAACAGGATCACACCTGTAATATTCAGGGAGCGGATGGCCTCACTGGCAGTAACAGACATCAACGTGCAGGTGCGTGTACATCATATATGGCTTGGATATTAGACTCAGTGGTGTATATGAATAGTAAGCGGTTGGGGTTTGGTAGGGATCTTGCAAACGGAGGGGCGAGCCACTACACCAGTTATATAGTCAAATTCGCTGTGTGTTGCATGATGGCATGGGGCTGACGAGCCGTGGTAGGCTCCCGGTTGTGCCGATTAACAGTGGATGCACATCAGCATTTTGTAATGCATTAGCTGTCCTTTTATGTGTGTGCAATGACCCTGCTATTATACTGCTACCATAAGTTACATACTTTTTAAGTGTGCGTATCTGGCTGCATAAGCCGGACATAAAAGCGAAAACAGAGAGCGAGTGCTTGACATAGTTTCATCTGGTCTTATCCTGTGTTGGTTGCAATCGGTTTCCTATTGGGTGTGGAGAGCACCATTCTAGATGGTGAGGTGTCCACTGTAACTTCTCTCTCTCATAGCGGCTGCTTATCAGCAACAGAAAACAAACACATTCAGCCCTGCGAATGCTTTGCTTACATGTTTATGTAGTATAAAGCTGCAAGCAACAACAGCAAACAGCAGTAGACAGCAGCTCGCAGGCTGCAGCTTTTGATCAGCAACAGGGTATTGCTGGTATGGCAATGTACAGCTGCTGCTGCTGCTGCAGGAGCTCGAGCTCAGGTTTGTGTACGCCTCCAACCCCAGAATTGGCTCCTGGCTCCATGACCTATCCCCCGTCACTGAACTACGCCACTTGAAAGTGTTACGACTATCTGGCGGTGCCACTCCCCCTGTGGAGGTGTTTGCTGCACTGAGTAAACTACAGCAGTTGACGATGTTGGAGGTTTTACCGGGGCTGTGTGGCCAGATCTATGAGATGGATGCTGACCTGGCATCGGCCAATTCACGCAAGTGGCTTCGGCTATATGTGCACACGCTGTTATTGCCCTCTTGCAAATATTGCTACTGTTAAAATGATGTATGCCCTTTTTGTTGGATGTTGCTTGTTAAGGTTGCCTGGTGCTTCCACACTCCCTGTTGAGGTGTGTGCCTCAAACTGCATCATCAGTCAACAGCATACAATGGGATGAGTATACCGGTTATGTGTTTGGGTTGCTGCAGAGCTTGCCTGCTGTGTCTTGCTTTGCCTGTGCACACACATCGCGTATAAGCTGGTTGTCTGGTGTATATCCTGCACACTGGTACATCGGTATACTCATCCATACATCTGTATATCTTATGCTATCACACTTCCCGCTGTTATCTGCTGCACAGTACCAGTCTTCACCATTTGCCGTCTGTGTTGCTGCTGAAAAGTGAGTATCATAGTGTTAAGGCACCACAGTGTCTTGGACTGTGGTGCATACATATAGCACTCTGGATGTGAGACCAGCAGCAGCAGCAGCAGCAGCAGCAGCAGCAAGTGGTGGTGTTGGTGGTCTAAAACTGCTTCAATAGCTGCTGTTGTTGCACTCCAACAATAAGTGATCTCACTCTAAAAATAATCACATCACAGCCCCCTCGCCTAGTGCACCAAACTGCTTAGACCAGTTGCCAAACATGTTCAGCACGTCGCACTCGCAAGTTTCAAGCAGTGAAGTGAGTATGACTGATGCATAAGAGTACATGTACATGTGTTGGACCCATGCTCAGCTAGCAACAGCAGCTAGATCTCCACATCAGATACACCTTACATCAGCTGAATCTTCTCTGCAGCTAGATCTCTACAACAGCTAGATCTGCTGCTGTTGAGGGTCCAGCTGCTGTTGCTACACCCGCACAACTTTCCAGGCACCTCCCCTTTCCCCCCCCAGTGGGCTTTAAATGTCTTATTTGCAGAGTGATTTGTGTTACTGAAGTGGAAGTAAAATACGAAAAAGTGGTTGACAATATGTTTGCAAAGCATAGAGAGATATTCTGGACAGTTCATAAACACCCTCTTTCATTTGTTGAAGCCTTTTTGAGCCCCAAGTATTATTATTGGGTTATAACCCTTGAACTTGACATCATCATTGTGCTGGAGACAACCCCTGTTTGTGCTGCTGCTGCTGCTGCTGCTCTTGTCATACAGAGGGTGTTGTTGGTGGTGATGGTGGGCTGACAGATGGTCATCTGGCTGCTGTGGCAGCTTTGACACAACTCAAGCAGCTAATTGTCAAGGTACGGATGATCCATCAATGATAATCCATATTATGAATGTGATTCCTATTATTGCAAATACAAAGCAGAGCGGTGTAAAAAGAATGTGCAGATATCTAATTCACGTGATTTGTACTTCTGTTACACCATGACATGTGATGAATACAACGGCCTGTTTTGGTGTGAGACTGTCCTCATAGCGACCTATTGCTGTTGGGAAGTATGTGGTTACCCTGTGTTGGATGTCAGTTCATAAATCAGAAATGGAGGTTCTTCGGCATGATACAAGTCAAAATACATACGGCTTTGTGAGTTTCATAGTTGGCTATGAAGCTACAGATACATCATCTCTGGCAGACCCTGGACTGCTAAACAGCCCTGAGACAATCTTCTGTATGACTCAGAGTTGCACAAAGCCACGTGCCTAGTTCTGCTGTGCTGCTGCTGCTGCTGCTGTTGTTGCCTTCAGGTACGGGTCCACCTTCAAACTGTACTGCTCAGGGGCTACTGTCTCTGGCAGAGCACGGACTGCTGCAGTAACCCTCAAGCACCTGGCTCTATATGACTTGAGAGTTTGCAGGTCGATTTGCAATCATACTTTCACGGTTGCAGTACTGCTAGATAATGCTGCTGCTGCCACTGCTGCTGCTGCTGCTTTCAAATCCAGGTGTCCCCCTCAGATTGTACTGCATCAGGTCTACTGTCTCTGGCAGAACACGGACTGCTTAACAACCTCGAGCACACTTTGCACTACAGGATTCAGAGATTGCAGACAGACTTGCAATGATTATACACACCAGGAAAACTGCTGCTGCTGCTGCTGCTGCTGCTGTGAATCACACACTCGACATGGGACACACTATACGCACTAGTGCTGCTGCTGCTGCTGCTGCTCTCAAACACAAGTGTCCCCTTTAGACTGCACAGCGTTGGGTTTACTGTCTCTGGCAGAGCACGGACTGCTGAACAACCTCGAGCACACTTTGCACTACGGGATTCAGAGATTGCAGACAGACTTGCAATGATTATACACACCAGGAAAACTGCTGCTGCTGCTGCTGCTGTGAATCACACACTCTACACACTTCCAACCACAGGTGTCCCCCTCCGATTGCACTGCATCAGGTCTACTGTCTTCGGCAGAGCATGGACTGCTGAACGCCCTCAAGCACCTGGCTATACTGCTGCTGCTGCTGCTCTCAAACACAGGTGTCCCCCTCAGACTGCACTGCATCAGGTCTACTGTCTCTGGCAGAGCATGGACTGCTGAACAACCTCGAGCACCTGGCTCTATATGACGCAGAGTTTCCCAGCAAGTGTTTACTAGAGAGTGTTGGGCGGGCCAGCAGACTGACATCATTACAGTTGGGCCTCAGCAATGTGGAAGATCTGTCAACACTGGCGCTGCTGCCAAAGTTACAGGTATGTATGCTTTAGTATTGCATGACCGACGTACTTGAGATACAAAAATGGTAACATTTTGTAGATGACTAATGCTTTGGTATGGAAAGTGAATTAATGTTCTCAGGTATCAAGCTCCGCCTTTCATCCCATCATACGGACGATCTGTAGTTTGTTCGAGTACTTGCTTGTTATCTTTACCTTTATATTTTTCAGAGTGTTGTTTACTAGAGAGTGTTGGGCGAGCCAGCAGATTGACATCATTACAGTTGGGCCTCAGCAATGTTGAAGATCTGTCAATGCTGGCACTGCTGCCCAAATTACAGGTATGTATGTTTCGAATTTGCATTACCGACGTACTTGAGATACAAAAATTGTAACATTTTGTTTTTTTTTACGGAAAAATAAATACTTCAGTGTGAAGAGTGACATCAATATTCAAGCTCCGCCTTTTATCCCTTATAGATGGTACATACTTTGGTCGACTTGCTTGTTAGTTTTACCTTACTATTTTTCGGAATATTGTCTACTTCAGAGTCTCGGGGGTGGGGTGGGCGGGCCAGCAGACTGACATCATTACAGTTGGGCCTCAGCAATGTGGAAGATCTCTCCACGCTGGCGCTGCTGCCCAAATCACAGGCTTGTACTGATTACTACATGGAAGTAATTTGAATACAATAGTGATGGCTTATAACAATCATCTATTGTTTGATGATTGGTATATAATATGTAACATACACAATGGTGGCATTTTAACATACTATGATTGTTACCAATATAACTATTTTTTAAGCACGGAGAAACATTCTCAAGACTGGTCCAAATCAATGATCATCTGAAGCTGCTGCTGCTGCTGTGAGACTTAAGCCTGGACACCGCATACCTGCCAGAGATTTCAAAAGAGCTAGTGTATGCTGCAGCACGCGGTAACATTCCAAGATCAAATTTGATCTGAAGCTGCGGCTGCTGCTGCTGCAGGAC
Source organism: Coelastrella sp. UTEX B 3026 (assembly GCA_002588565.1). NCBI lineage: Eukaryota > Viridiplantae > Chlorophyta > Chlorophyceae > Sphaeropleales > Scenedesmaceae > Coelastrella > Coelastrella sp. UTEX B 3026. The sequence goes on along the minus strand of NSMO01014685.1, from coordinate 4,390 downwards.
TTAAGCTTGGACACCGCATATCTGCCGGACCCAAGAGAGCTAGTGTATGCTGCAGCACGCGGTAACATTCCAAGATCAATCTTGATCTGAAGCTGCTGCTGCTGCTGCTGCTGCCATTGCAGGACTTGAGCCTAGACACCGCATATCTGCCAGACCTAAGAGAGCTAGTTTATGCTGCAGCACGGGGTAACATTCCAAGATCTGGTCCCGGATCAGTAACAGGGCTGTGTTTGATGGATCAAGTTATTGACAGCCCTTTGCAGTTGGCAGCTCTAAGTCAACTCAGCAGTCTATCAGGTAATGCCAGGCTATCTTTCTTAGAATCATAGCACGCGCAGCAGCAAGTTTGATGATTCTTGGGCCTAGCTCAGAATAATCAGTGCTTTGCTTTACTTTTTCAAGTTGTATGCATGATGTTCGCTGCGGTTTGTATGTTGTTGCGTATACGGCTGTTGTTGTTATGTATGGTACAAGGACTGTCTCAGAATCAATAACAGGGTTTTGTCTGATGGATCAAGTTATTGACAGCCCTTTGCACATGGCAGCTTTGAGTCAACTGAGCAGTGTATCAAGTAATGCCAGGCTATGTTTTGTAGTATCACAGCACGCGCAGCAGCAAGTGTGGCAATTCTAGGCCTAGCTCACAACAGTCGGGGCCCTCGGATGCCTGCATTTTGCCTCTGTGTGTTCCCCGGGGGTGGGGTGGGGGGCACATGTGCAGGGGTGGGGTGGATTTGCGCGGGGTGGGGGGACGAGAGGGCTTTCCGGAAACAGCTTCTATCTGTTGCGTTGCCACAAAGGCCTACTTGAGTATTATCAGAGTATTAGGTTTGGACAACTGAATGTGAATGATTAACAGTGGGTGTTGCTGACTTTTGTTGCTGCTCATTTGTGCAGAGCTGGTTATTATCAACCCCATAGCGGAGCCCATACAGCCACTACAAGATCTGGAAGACGATCAGTTTGATATTCTAGATCCCCAGCAGCAGCAGCAGCAGCAGCCGATAGTCATAGATCTGGCCTGCTTATCAGGCCTAACAAATCTTGATCTGCTTCAAATAGATCTCAGGCAGCCAGATCAGTGGATTGAGGATCTAGATCTACACCCATCCCTGCAGCGCCGATCGCTGCATCCAATGTTTTCAGCAGCAGCAGTGCGGCAGCTGGCAGCAGCAGCCTGGAGAAACCTTGGAACACTAGATCTGAGCGGTTTTACACCAGATCTGCTGCCTGAAGCTGCTATAGTCGGGTTTAGTGAACTGCCGTCACTCCAAAACCTGAGCATTATGACTGATAGTCGAGTGTTTGGTGATCACGGTGGTGCTGCTGCTTGGCAGCAGCAGCTCCAGCAGCAGCAGCAGCAGCGTCGGTTGGGTTGGTGGCAGTTGCCCAAGGGGTTAACCTCCTTGTGCCTTAGTCACTTCGATCTATCTGTGGGAGTAGCAGTTGGCAGCAGCTGCAGCAGCAGCAGCGGCGGTGAAGACTTAGCAGCAACAGATCAAACTGCCATGCATAATGCGCAGCACCAAAAGGTCACAAAACAGCCAGCCCAGCAAACCCCAACGAGTTGCCGACTTGAAAGAGGCACTTTCAAAAACCACAACAAACCACAGGTAGCAGTGAATAGTGATCAGACTGACAGCATTCTCAGCGCTTGCGGCAGCAGCAGCTGCTGCTTAGCTTACCCCCGGCAGCAGCAGCAGCAGCAAACTCCGACCTCAGGGTTTAGCAGGATGCAGTCGTTCTTAAACCCTGGCCGGATCTCTCCTCTTACAACCCTAGGATCCAAAAGACGGCGAGAAAGCCCTGAACATTTACCGACCCCGGATCCAGCTTCCACTGCTGCTGGTGATGGGTCGCCAGCAGCAGCAGCAGCAGACAGTGGCAGCAGCAGCAGCAGTGGTTGTAGTGGTGATGGCTCTACGGTAGCCATTGTTAGGGGTGAGGGGCTGTCAGAGGTGGCAGTGGAGGCTTGTCCGTGTGCTGCAAGGTAAGCAGAGGGGATTGCTGGTGGCAACGCAGGGTTGCTGCATAACGCAGGGTTGCTGCCTGGTTTTAGGTTAGGGAATGTGGGATCGTTTGGTTGAACCTCGACACACACAATTCCTTGAAGTTACGTTAGCGCTCTACCAAAAGCGCTACGCGGAGTCATGCATTCAATACAGCATTCAACCCAACTGTGTTTGCACGCATCTTGCTCTCATCACCTGCATGTCTCTCCGCGGCAGAATTTCACGATCGTTGCTGAGTTGTCTGCAGGGTTGCGGCACACTTTTCCAGCTTACACTCCTTCTGGTTGAAGCATTGCATAATGAATGAGCTCCGCGTAGGCCTTTCATAAGAGCGCTAGCATAAGTTGAGGGAGGGTAATGTGTGTGTCGAGCGACTCCACATCCCCTACTGTTGAATTATTGCACATTCCCCAGGAGCTTTCTACCCCTTGTCCTCCCCTCCTAACACGACAGCCTGGAAGCCCTGGCCCTGTTGCATGTGTCAAGCCCGATGATCTCAGGCTGTTGTCAGGACCAAATTATCAACTGATCAGAGACCCATATCAGCACTATCCAATGTTTTTGCTGTGGCATATGCAGGGTTGCCGCTCACTTTTCCAGCCTGCGTTCCCTCTGGTTAGAGCACTGCACACTACCGATGAACTTCCTACCACTTGTGCTGCCCTCCCTACGTGATAATCTAGAAGCCCTGGCCTTGTTACATGTGTCAGGCCCCACGCCTGATGATCTCAGGCTGTTGTCAGGACCAAGTTATCAACTGATCAGAAACCCAGATCAACACTATCCAATGATTTTGCTGTGGCATATGCAGGGTTGCCGCTCACTTTTCCAGCCTGCGTTCCCTCTGGTTAGAGCACTGCACACTACCGATGAACTTCCTACCACTTGTGCTGCCCTCCCTACGTGATAATCTAGAAGCCCTGGCCTTGTTACATGTGTCAGGCCCCACGCCTGATGATCTCAGGCTGTTGTCAGGACCAAGTTATCAACTGATCAGAAACCCAGATCAACACTATCCAATGATTTTGCTGTGGCATATGCAGGGTTGCCGCTCACTTTTCCAGCCTGCGTTCCCTCTGGTTAGAGCACTGCACACTACCGATGAACTTCCTACCACTTGTGCTGCCCTCCCTACGTGATAATCTGGAAGCCCTGGCCTTGTTACATGTGTCAGGCCCCAGGCCTGATGATCTCAGGCTGTTATCAGGACTCACCAGCCTGACCAGCCTGAGGTTGATACCTGAAGGACACGGGCGCAATGCGATGTGGGGACTGGAGGGGCTAGTGCCGCTGAAACATCTCAAGAGGCTGAACTTCAGGTAAACAGGGTTGGCAGCAGTTTGACAGCAGTTTGTGGGCGATCAGTCATCTAATTCTGAAGGCGTGTGGCTATCTTTACGCTGTATCCCAGATTTGCTGCATGCTTAGTGGTTGGGTCAATTGTAGAACTCCGACTTTGTCAGCAGTCATACCTGAAGCACACGGGCTCAATGGGATGTGGGGACTCCTCCAGTCCTGGTGCAGCTGGAAAAACTCATGAGGCTAAACAAACAGGCAACTGGAAACAGCATGTGATCTTGAGATTGAAAACATGACTACTGGTATATAGCATCTACTTCTTCTTACATCTTTGCACGAAACTCCCATGATCTCAGGCAGTCTCCAAGGTTGGCGTTGGGTCGCTGATTCTGACTCAGTATTGAACTGTGCCTGTTGTCCGGACCTAGTAACCGGACTAGCTTAGGAACAGTGAGATTACTGCTCTTGCAATGTTGTTAAACCATTGTTACCCAACAGTTTTGAGCACCTCTGCCCTGGAAAATCAACGTTGCGCTGTCTGCATTGTGCTGTGCAGGTTGTCTCAATTGCATTCAAATTACCTGGCAGTTTTGCCGCAGCTCAGAAGCCTGTTCTGCATCTCGATAGCGAAAGAGGCTCCACTTTGCAAACCTTCGGCTGTCAGCGTGCAGCAGGTAGTAGACGTTGTCAGGGACAGCTTGCCGTACTGTGATGTTGAGGTGCAAAGCTGAAAGCATGCCTGGTACCTAGTAGTACGATGTTTGAACGGTTGTTACTTGTTTGAATGGGGAGGTAAACAATGATCAGTAAGGGTGTCTTGAGTGATGACTGTCGTTCTTAAAGTTATTGATGTGGGTCTAGAATTCCTCGCTCGTCATCACGTCACTCCAACGGTGGGTATGCCCCGTGTTGACATGAACCAATGCATTTTGAAAACGGGCGCCAGGCGCCGTGGGTGTGCATGAGGCATGCCGGAGTCGTCCGACGGAGCTCCTCGAGGCTGTGGGTTGACGCTGGCAGCTCGAGCACATTACGAGGCTCACCTTCAGCTTTCACGGTGCGCAGCATTCGCTTGTCGT
>NSMO01014684.1:0-14060 GCA_002588565.1 Coelastrella sp. UTEX B 3026 | reverse complement strand
AAAGCGCTTCATTTGCAGCGTGGTAAAAACGTGGCAAACTGAAGTAAATACGGCAAAAATGTTGAATCTGTAAAACTAGCACACACAGCAGTTAGTCAGCCAAGCAATCTTTCTGTTATGTGGAGTAACAAGGGGTTGAAATGATATGAGGAGAGATTTGCAGCAGGGGCAGGAAGGTCTAGCAGCAGTACTAATCAATGCCAAGCAACAGTACCGACTGCACATGCTTGCTAATGTACTGACGAACAAGATTTTACTATCTCGTGCTGCATTGTTGCGTTCTGTTGGGATCTGTTGGACTGCGTGCGTTCAAATGGGAATTCCCACCGCAGCTGTAGCTCTGGCTTGCATGCACTGCTGCAACCACACACATACAATGCAACAGCTGAGGGGGCTTCTGCAGTGGAGCGCCTCAGTCCAGCAATCAGCTGCCTGCTGCTGCTGGATGCATTCTGTCGTTATTCACGTTACAGAGTTCGCGTTTTGGTAAGTCGCTGGCGCGCTGGCTACTGCCGGGAGGGTTCCAATGCCACAGAATATGGTGTTGTTATTGCTGCCGGGATAACATTAACAGCTCAGCATGCTAGAGTAACATTTCGTGTATTCGTACCTACCGATCAAAGAGTTCCATTGCCGGCGTTCCAGGCATCTCATGCAGCTGTGAGCATCTACTGCTGTGAATGCATCTCAGGCCTTGGACAGCCTGCTGCGCTGCTGCTAGAATGGGCAGTGCAGCTGCATACGGGGCATGCGCTGCTGCGAGAACTGCTGCTAGGGACATGATGATAGCGCCGAGGCGGTGCAGGCGGCACCAAGCCGAACGATCTCGAACACAGCACTTGCTGTTGAAGGATCTGTTACAGGACGCACTTCACGAAGCAGACACCGCTGTTCTGAGAAGAGAGTTGACGTCAGCAGATAATAAGCTAGCTTATGGTGTAAAGTCTAGAGCTTGAAATGTCGTGGGAACATCGAGGGTGCAGGAGATACAAACGAGTTGCAATCTGCCGACAGAGCAACGCGACTGTCGCGAGTTTGCTAGCTGGTTCGATGTTGTCTTTGACTTGTATGTGCCCGCAGGTTCGCCCGGAGCACAGCAGCTCGGGTGGACACCAGACATCTGGGACCACGCAATGACAAAGGACCGTTGGGTGTCCAGGAATTTGATTGAAAAAGTGCCCAGAAGGCTCAAGCGCTGCCATTGCTTCAGTATTCTGTAAGCAGACTACTACGACCTATCTCACTCCGGAGGATCCATACAACAAGCTTTCAGTCACGCAGTCAGCCACAGCAGGATGCAGCTCCAGAAACCGCGCATTCAGCCTCACGCCAATGGCTCCTGTGCTTCTAGACACTTCAGTACTACCCTCACCCGTTCCTTACACATCGTGCGCTGCACGTCAAACACAGCAACAGTGGACAAAGCCAAGTTGTTCGATGAGCTCAAGGAGAGCTGCGCTGCCTTCAAAAAGGCGCCACCTTCCATGGTAATTGGGGCTGCATTGTGGTTGCGTATTTCGTGTTATAAACAGTGTCAGGCTAGGGTGGATAGCCGGGCTCAGAAACAGTGGGAACCGCCATATCATCCTGCGTTCCTGCAGCTGCAGCACTACTTCAAACCACGTGGCAAGCCCAGACATGATACAAGGATAATACGTCCTCTATAATTACCACATCGTTCACTTACTGACACTGTTAGTATTACTCAGCTTGTTTCAGCGCAATGGCAGCTTGTTGCTGGCTGCTGACTGCCAAATCAAACCGCAGCGTGCCACTGGAGACATAATAACTGTCCAACCAACTGTGGGTCCCATGATCGGCCTCTCAGATCGTCAACTCAAACGTCACATGGCGATCACATTCAATGTACCAAAAATCAGAGGTATCCCCGCTGTTGTCGCTGTTGTACAGAAACTCGAGTTCTCAGCCGATATCCTTGCAGCAATGAACGACCTAAAAGCAGCAGCAGCATTACCAAAATGGGGCTCTGAAGCACCAGAAACAGCAGCAGCAGCAGCAGCAGCAGACAGCAGCAACAGCAGCAATGGCCCTACAGCTAGACGCAACGTGTTTATGGGCGAGCTGCGGCAAATGGGCATCAAGGCTCCTGATCAAATTGCAGTGCCCAGTGTCAGGAACGATGCTGCTTTCTTGTGGACCACAGTAGGTGCGCAAGTTGCTGATGATGCGAGACATCGTGCCATTGGCTCTGTTCCCCACTTTCTGCTGTTACAGAGATATATGTAAGGCTCTGCAGCATTCTTATAGGCTTTTGCGCGTCTTTATTATCTGGCTTTGACTGGCAACGTAACTAGCAGCAGCAGTAACTCACTCACTCCTGCATCAGGTATCAGGTTTGCACACAGCAGCTGTTTTGAACCAGTAGCCAGGGCTGTTGGCTCTGTAGCACAGCAAGCACATGTGTAAGCTGCTAGTGTGAATCTTGCTGATCATCCACGGAGCAGCACCTACAATGCTGTTCCACGGGCATCAAGCTTTTATGGCATATGCGTTTTTCCTGAAACGATGCTTGCTTTCTTGTGGACCACAGTAGGTGCGCAAGTTGCTGTGGTCCGCTGCAATTGGCTCTCATTCCCAACTGTTTGCTGTTACAGAGATACCTATAAGGCTCTGTAGCATTATAGGCTTTTGCGTGTCTTCACTTTCTGCTGTGCCTAGCGATGCAGCTAGCAGCAGCTTCAACTCACTGCTGCATCATGCAAGAGGTCCGAACGCAGCAGCTGTTTTGTATCAGCAGCCAGGGCTATTGGCTCTGTAGAACAGCAAGCACATGTGTGCACTGCTAAATCAATTCTCGCTGAGCGGTCGGGGCCATCTGATGAACCCGTTTTTTTGACCTCACTGACGCTGTTGCTGGCAACATCAGCAATGTTATGATCCGCCACTGGGGACGCTTGCCACAGACTTCATCAGACGTCTCAAGTGTCATTGTGCCAGCGACTAGTGTATACTTTCTGCTGCCTTGTAAGCAGTAGGTTCTCACGATTCAGGCAAGGGCTGCATGATGGATGTTGGGCTGCTTAGGGTTAGGGGTTAGGGCTGGCCCTTGAGCTGTACAGTATTGCCTTGACCACCTTGATTGTGTGCCGTCTGCTGGTGCTGCTGCTGCTGGTGTTGCTGCTGCTGGTGTTGCTGCTGAATCGTTGGTGTTGCTGCACGTCGTGCTGCCTCGCCGCTGCTGCTGCTGCTGCTGCAGGTTTCGTTACTGTGGCAGCAGTTTTGTTGGGGTTGTTCCAAATACATGTATCTGCCCAAAGTTGTCATAAATGCCATACAACATTGTGATATGTGCACTACTGCCGCTGCTGCTGCTTGCCGTGATGCTGCCCATTGCTGGCAACTTTGCTGCTGCTGCCGCAGGTGTATGCAGTGTGCTATCAGTGCTGTTGGGTGAAACCTTACCTCACAATCAAAAGTACTACTGGACAGTTTGGCATGTCCCTAACAACTGTGTTGCTGCTGCTGCTGCTGCTGTTGTTGCTGCTGCTGCAGGTGTCTGCAGTGTGCTGGCTGTGCTGTTAGGTCAGCTGCCCGGCGATTGGGGTTTCTTCACCAGCTACCTCACAGGCGGTATAGTGCTGGGTGTGCTGGCTGTTGGATCCACAGCACCAGGACTGCTGCAGGTGGGTGGGTGTGGGTGTTTCTTGGAGCGGTCCAAGGTTGCAGATTTCATCAACAATTTGGAACTGTGACACGTTCATGTATACTGTATGGTGCCCTGTATTGTGTGATAATTGTAAATTTGTTTGAGCCTGCTTCAGCTTTTCAGTCATGACCAGCTACCTCACAGGCGGTATAGTGCTGGGTGTGCTGGCTGTGGGGTCCACAGCACCAGGACTGCTGCAGGTGTGTGGGTGTGCTTTGGAGCGGTCCAGGGTTTTGATGATATTAGCAGCTGTGCCATGCTAGGGGTATACTATATGGGTCTCAACGTTCTTGGAGTGGTTTATGTTCCAAGTGAATGTAGTATAGTTTGAGCCTGCTTTTCGAGTCATCAACGACTAGCTGTCTTTTACAGGCGGTACAGTGCTGGCCAGGCGGTATAGTGCTGGCCAGGCGGTATAGTGCTGTGGACCCATGGCTGTGGGGTCCACAGCACCAGGCCTGCTGCAGGTGTGTGGGTGTGCTTTGGAGCGGTCCAGGGTTTTGATATTATTAGCAGCTGTGCCGTGTTCAAGTGTATGGCTCCGTATGTTTCTGGAGTAGATTGAATGTGTGATTGTCAAATTGCTTCGCCAGCTTTGACAACATGATCTTGTTGACCTTTTTGTCTGCTTACTAAGTATATTCCAAGACGAGGGGCCAGCAAATCAACATACCTGAAACAGGGGGAAAATGGTAATCCTGGTGATCAGTATTGCGGGGACAATCAGTGTTGTAAACCAGGAGGCTTACACCACTTGCACGGTTGGTTTATCTGTCGGTTTGTCTGTTTATGTAGGTGTTTATTGACAAGTTCAGTCAGATTTATCCAGACTACAGGGAGAGAGTGGTGGCACATGAGGCAGCTCATCTGTTGATAGGTGAGAACCACCAGCAGCAGCAGCAGCAATGCTTGCAGCAGCAGCAACAGCAGTAGCAATGCTTGTAGCAGCAGCAGCAGCAATGCTTGTAGCAGCCGCAGCAGCCGCAGCAACGACAGCAGCAGCAATAGCAACTCTTGTAGCAGCAGCGATAGCAGTAACAAGGCGTGTAGCATGCTTGTCAACATGTGTGGATCAATACCGCAGCTGAACCAGCATCAAGCAGCAGCAACAGCAGTACCTTCACAGATGCCCTTGATGTAATCAGTCATCACTGATCACACTCTTCTTCAACTTGATATTGTCAAGTAGCTCAGATCTGGGAGATGGATAAGCTATGTCAAACTGTAGGCTTTGCTGCAAAGCCTGCAAGATGAGTAAGCTAATCCATCCTTCAAAGTGGATTTGCTGATCTATCTAGCCAATCCATCCCTCAAAGTGGATTATCCCACTGTCCTACTGTTTAAGCACACTGTATCGGATGGCTTCGGATGGCTGAAGTGTTTTGCACACTGCTTCGGATGGCTGAAGTGTTTTGCACACTGCTTCGGATGGCTGAAGTGTTTTGCACACTGCTTCGGATGGCTGAAGTTTTTTGCATTCCCACCTGTGTCCAGGTTACCTCATGGGTGTCCCTGTGACAAGCTACAGCTTGGGTATCGGGCAACAGCACGTGGAGTTCGCAGAAGCAAAGATTCAAGCTAGGATCATCACCAGAGATCTAAGTGACGCAGAAATTGATGCTCTAGCAGTTGTAGCAGTAGCAGGTGGGGCTTGGCAGGGGTGGACACAGCATGTTGGCATTGTCTGCCGCATATGTTTCATTGAATGCATTTTCAAAGGAGGGGGGGGGGCTAATGTTTGCAACAAGCGTTGTTAAGAAAAGTTGGCTGGCCTCATCAGAACTTGTTTATTATCTGGTTTCAAGTTGCACTCTACTCTATTCCACTCTGCTTCAAGCTACGATCGACACTGGAGTTCACAGTGATGCAGGAATAGATGCACTAGCACTGGCAGTTTTAGCAGTAGCAGGTGAGACTAGGCAGAATTGAACACAGCATCTGACCAGTCCGCAATATCTGCAGCGAGCTTCATTTGGGAGAAGTTGGATAGTCTCACAAGCACTTACTTTGGTATCAACAATACGCAGAGGAATCAATTAAGCTAGCATTATTACTAGATGTTTGAGTGATGTAGGGATAGATGCACTGGCAGTTGTAGCAGTAGCAGGTGAGCCTAGGCAGGCTTGGACAAAACATATTGACAATGTCTGCAATGTTTGCAATCTCTGCCGCATATTGGCGATTGAACAACTGGGCATTGCTTTGTCTGCAACAAGCCTTTTGTAGAAACAGTTGGTTGGCCTCACAAGGACTTATTTCGGTGTCAAGAGTTTCCAAAATCTTCATACCGGAATCTTGGTATGGAAGGCACTCTAATAATAATAATAATCTATGCTGGGTTACGCCATAGCCTAAGGCCATCGACCCCGCGCCTCAAATCTACCCAGTGAGTTCTACTCACCTTCGGACAAGGCGGCATGATTACCCGGTTATGGAAGGCACTCTGTTGGTCTTGCCTCTGTGGCGTTTGCTCTGTAAGACGTGTAACATGATGATGGTAGGCCTAATGGCGTCGATGATCATGCAGAAGGATAGATTCAAGCTAGGATTATTACTAGAGGTTTGAGTGATGCAGGAGTCCATGCACCAGCAGTTGTAGTGGTAGCTGCAGGTAGGGCGTGGTGTAACGCTTCTTTGGCGCGTGCTGGGTTCGACAAGTTTGTTCTCACTTGCTATGCCGCGTGCTTCGTCCCATCTGCACAGGCATTGCAAACTGAAGTACGAGAAGATGATGGGCCAAACAGCAGACCTATCAGACTCACAAGGGATACTGCTGCTGTCAAGAGTTGCTGCAGCACAACAGCAGCAGCAGCAGCACTCAAACATCGTCCTTTGGGGTCTTACTGCTTCCTCTCCCGCTCTACAATAGCTTCATGCCCACTTGCTATGTCGCGTGCTTGGATCTGTTCTGCAGGTGTTGCAGCAGAGGGATTGAAGTACGAGGAAGTGATGGGCCAAACAGCAGGCTCACCAGACCTACAACATATACTGCTGCGGCCTATTATTGCCGCCAGCACAAAGCAGCAGCAGCATCAAAACACTTGTCCTCTGTGCATCTAATGCTTCATCTTGCATTCTACGACATTCTTCAATCTCATTTCTACATGCTGTGCCGCGTGCTTGATCTGTTCTGCAGGTATAGCAGCAGAAGGATTGAAATACGAGGAAGTAATGGGTCAGACAGCAGACCTGTCGGACCTACAACGGATACTGCTGCGGTCGAAGACCAAGTTGACAGCTCAGCAGCAGCAGAACATCACAAGATGGGCGGTGTGGAGAGCTGCAATGCTGCTCAAGCAATACAGCGCAGAACATAAGGTGGGACCATCTGCGGATTGCAGCGGGGCGTGGTAAATCGTATAGAGGGAGTACCCTTTCGCAGTGCTGCATTGGTTGGCATTTCTTCATTTTTTTTCGGACCATTGCAATCTAGCTGCTGGAGAGCACTGCCCAAGGCATTGGAAGTTTTTACATGTAACACTTCCTCCTGGGAAAGCCACTGTGCAAACCTGCCCAGCAAAACCCTCTGATAAAACACCTTGGTTGCACATTACTGAGACCGGCAAGACACTGTTGTGTGTCGCAGGTTTCAGCATGCTTGCAGCTTTGTTCAGTGCATTGCTAATGGTGTATTGGCAGTCGGGTCCCTGGGGGTCTTTATATGATGTGGCAGTGTCACTAACGAGCCAGAACTTTGGCAGCCCGACACATGCATGATACTGCATCTACTGCCACCGAATCTGACCGGTTGCATGGCGCAGTCACTTTCACATGTCCAAGCAACGAAGTTGATTGCCTTGAGAAGCGGCTGATCAGCTCTCTCTATGTGTTCACTGCAGGCTGTGCAAGAAGCAATCTCCAGGGGTGACAGCATAGATCAGATCGTGCAGACTATTGAAGCAACGTCCAAGCAACAGCAGTAGCGACGACTTGCCCGAATCTAGATCTAGATTCAAAGTAGTCAGCGAATACGACCCTCAAACTTGTAAGGAGATCACGGTCAAATCACACTACGGAAGCTACTCAGCCGTTAACGTTGATGTTGCTTGGAAAACAGGGTTCGCCAAGTATTCCCGGTTTGACGTGTTACTGGACCGGGGGTTTCAACCTTCTCACAATGTTTGGCTCGCTGCACCACAGCCTCAATTAAAGAGATAGTGCAACACGGTCGAGCGTGGTCCATGAAAATTGCTTTGCAACACGTCGTGATGTCAGTACCTACCCGGCCCGGGTCGACCGTCTCACGGAAGTGGCTGGCAGAACACAACCCGTAATACAAAGGAGTGTACTCCGATTGCCAGATCGTCCTTCTCAAGCGATCGGTATCAAGAAATGAAGAAGAAAGCCCGGCTGCAAGCCTGCCCTTAAACGTGAGACGCATCGCACACTCGAATCAAGCACCGCTTATGTCATGCCGTCGTACTGACGGCGTGTTGCTTGTAGCGTTGCTTGCGCAAGACTGACCCGTACACCAGAAACTCAGATGTGTTTCTATAGTGTATCGCCGAGCATCCAACCACACTCCAAACTACCGTCCCCGACACACGGCGTCCTGACAGATTCAGCGACCGCATGCGGCACTACTGGCAGTGCGCCACATATCCTACACACCTGGACGCCATAGCGTCATTCAATACAAGTCAAGAGGGTCAGTGGCGTCAATCGGGTATTGCCGGGGCCAGCGATGAGTCAGAATGCGGCTTGTCGCGACCGCGGACGGTAGCTGCTGCAAACATCTCATCTCAAAGCACAACTCGAAGGGGGGGGGGGGGGCGGCTGCTAACAAATCACCAGCAGACCTAGGAACAAGGACAATCACCGGGACAACCTGCCAGTCACAAATTCAATATCACAAAAACATCAATGTGTGCTCAGCGCAAACTGAACGGTGTGCACGCGTACGCTTACACCCCGCTCAGCGAAACCCGGTCTGTCGAACACGGCTGCTGCTCAAGCCCTGATTGAAGCGTCAGCCTCTGCTGCAGTTGCAGCTGCTTTATCACCGCTGCTAGCCCTACGTCCCTCTGGTTGCTGGTACTCTCTTACTGCTGTTGCAAGCCTCTGTGCTAGTACAGGCAGGCTGTGTGGGTGAGGCCAGGCCCAGCAGACTCTGAAGAAGCCGGGCTTGGCAGCATGACAGCTGGAACCTGCGGAAACAGCATCAGGGAATCTCTTCATAAACTTGAAACATAAAGCCTTCAGCAGGTTTAGCACCTGTGTTGCGCCCAACTGCTCACAAGGGACCAGTTGCATTCGCTCGGAAAACTCAGGGAGAGTGTCTGCTAGAGATTGAATGAATGCTGTGGGGGAGTGGCCAGGACCGGCGAACTCAGAAGAAACCAGGCTTGGCAGTGTGACAATGAGACATTGAACATGTTGTCCAGCTGCTTCACATCTTGAGGGCGGAATAGAAAACATTGTACAATGGGGGGGGGGGGGAGGGGAGGCGCCCTCTTCCCGCCGCCCCCCCTCCTGGGCAGAAATGGCTCTTCCCTGTGCCAGGCGGTGGCCTTGTGGCGTGCACCCCCCCCCCCCCCGGCCCATTCAATGAAAGAATGGCACACAGGAGCAGACCAAATCAAAAGTTCCTGCAAGGGGCTCATTTTGTCATGTGTGAATCTAGTCAAGATTCTTCCTCGGGGCCGTTGACCGCAGCAGGCGCCCAGCATTGAATGCAATTCAGAACAAGGTGCTTGATGCTGTGGCTAGCCAGATTCCACAGACTATTTTACATCTGTCAGCACATGTAATTCAAAACCCTTAATAAAACAGTTGAAAACAGTAAATAGTCTACAATGTTGTTCAAGAGACTCACCAGGCGACAGGACAACCTTGTGCTTATCCACCAAATACTTCCAGAACTGATCCTCATCATCCCAAGTGATGTGGTCATAACTGCTGTTGTGGCCATTGGCCGAGGCATCACCAGCGTTCTGAACAATGAATGCTGCTCGGAGGTCAATCCACAGGAACATGGCACCTTCAGCAGGCTGGTAGGACAAACTAGCATCATCACAGGCACCTAGAACAGTCAAGCAACAGCAGTGCAGGTACGTGCATCTACGGTGTTCAAGTCAGAATCAAGGCACATTCAGCTGGTTGGTAGGGCACTCCAGCATCATCACAGGCACCTGGAACATTTGAGCAAATGAATGAATGCATGAGCTCCGCGAAGCACATTCAATCAAACGGTAGCGTAAGTTGAGGGAGGGGAATGTGTGTGTCGAGGCGACTGCACATTCCCTGCGGTACATCTGAGCAGAAGCAGTACAGATATAGGAATAGGTGCATATAGGCATAGGTGCAACTGTGGTGTTCATGTCACTATCGAATGCTGCTTGCAGCCTACAAACAGCAGACTAAGGCTACCCCCTGCTGTGACCCCCCCCCCCCCCCCCCCCCCCCGCCCCGCTAGTAGGGCACACATGCATCACCACAGGCACCTGAAGCATGACGATGCAGCAACGTGGAACGTTCGGCCAAGGCACATCATTTGTTGCCGTTGATGAGGCTTGTAGGTCAGTCCACCAGACCATGGCACGTTCAGCAGGCTGTACTACATGTAGGACAAACCAGCACCATCACAGGCACCTAGAACAGTCAAGCAACAGCAGTGTAGGTACAGGTGCCACTGTTTAGGGTTTAGGGTTTAGGATTTAGCTGGATCCCGACACCTGCATTATATGCCAGAACCAAGTACCGCAGATGTTTAGCCACAAGGCCTGGTTGACCTAGAGAGAATCAATGCGACACATGGCAGGCCCAGACGCAGAATGCTGCTGGACAAGGTCAGGCATATGTAAATACAGAGGTCCCACAAGATGGCTGATATTAGCTCAGGGAGTGCCTCCGTCGGCTGTTTTTTGAGCCTGAGCTGTAGTTTGAATATTACGTAACATGTTACATGCGGCTGAGGGCCGCTGGGGGGTGCCCTGCGGACGCCCAAAACTGTACATCGTCGCTCGATGGACTCAAACATGACCTTTGCGGAGACAGTGGAGCACTCTGCGTGCCTTGGTTATAGTAATGACTGTCACAATTTGAAACTGTTGGCGTGTCTGAACGGCCTGAAAAGGCCTTTGCGGAGACCATGTTCTGGCTTGTCATGCATGTTCTGGCTTGTCATGCCATTGTCAAATGCTGCTCGCAGCCTACATATAGCAGGCTACTGCTACCCCCCTGCTAGTAGGGCACATATGCATAATGACAGGCACGCATAGCAATGACAACAAAGCAACAGAAGAGTCCAGGCCAAGGCATATCAGGAGTTGTAGTTTGTAGATGCTGCTCGTAGGTCAATCCAGCAGATAAAAAAAGGGTAGCGAATGTGAAGTCGCCCCGACACACACATTACCCTCCCTCAACTTACGCTAGCGCTCTCTTGAAAGCGCTATGCGGAGCTCATTCATTCATTCAATCAATCCAGCAGGACGTGCACCTTCAGACGATTGATAGGCCACCCAGTCTCTGATTGATGAGGCTACCACCGATGCCGGTGTGAACACGCCGGTCGACATGAACACAACCGGGAATTGGTGTGCTGATCAAATGGCGTTAGGGCTCGCAAGCATCTACTGGTTGTCATATACTACTGCTGATGGGTCCAGGGTGCGCAGTGCCAAACCTCAGCCAACCTGAGTAACCCAGTATACGCTGGTTTAGTGATGCAACACGCATGTTTTGCAGAAACTAACAATTATAAACCCTAAATATGACTCATGCCCCCCTAATTGTAACTTGGAGTTTGCCCGCTACTGAGCCAAGGATTCAGAACTGTTTCTTCGAAGCATCACTTACGTGTGAGTCCTGAAAATGCTTCCCTCATTCGTCGCTTGTTCTCTGTGAGAAAGTTGTTGAGCCAGCCTTCGTCTTGTAGCAGCTTGCTAAAGGCCCATTGCAGGGGGGCGGGAGTGCTGCAACATAAACAACAGGGTGGTTGAAGATTTATACATTTTCTCACCATACTTCGCTATGGCAGAAACAAGTGGCTCTTTGACACAGCGAGTATGTTGCCCTGCTCTGCTGCGACATCATCTCAACTGACAAGGTCAAAAGCAAGGAAAGATTCTGCGTTATATGCCAGAAAGACAGCGCTTCCGGCATGTGCTTCCATGCTGGCAAGCACGGCTGTTAATAACAAATGAGTTCCTAGACTCGGCCAGACTCTGTGACCCATGATCGTTGTTCAACCACAAACGCACCTGCTGAAGTAACTGACATTATTCAGGGCTCCATTCAGTGCTTCATTTCTGCTGTAGAGGCAACCCAACCTCAACCCACTCCCACAAAAGTCCTTGGAGAATCCAAACAGCACGTGCACCAGATCATCAGCATATTCACATCCTTCAAAGCCTTGGATGTCATGCTGTACGACGTGTGCTGCGCTATAGAAGGTTGCGGACTCCGAGAACACGGAGTTGGCATAGATTTCATCACTGCAAGAGACCGGCCGCAGCAGCAGCAACAACACATGCAACAGTTGGTCAACCCAGATTGCCTGGCGCTGGAGAGGGGCGCAGACTCTGCGGTTCAGGACTCAGCGCAGATATCCAGCAGCCCAAGTCTTCTTTGGGTGGCGACCCCTCGCATGGCACTGCAGCTTTGTCAGCGCATCTATCTTGTTACACTGGGCTCAATCACTTTTAGATATCCTCGCTGCCATGGGGCAGCAACAGAAAATTCAGCAGGCAGCAGCGATGAATGCGGTACAAACTGCTGGGCATGACACCTGTTTGTGGAGGTTTATAGCTGCATAACAGAATCAAGCACACTCGCTGCATACTGTGGAGAGTACCATTCTAGATGGTGAGGTATCCACTGTAACTTCTCTCTCTCTACTAGGGCCTGCAAGCCGCAGTGCACTGCACCTTGCATTCAAGCATTGGATGCCATCTGCAGGGCGTGCAAAGGTGGCAGACTCTGCTGCAAGCAGTTCTGCAACAACAGCAGCAATTACATCTGAGCACAAGGCACTGCTGATGCAATGTGTATGCACTACAAACTGTGCGATCATCAGTTTCTGCGGCTGATTCAGTCAGAACCTCAATAACAGGCCGCACTTGCAACACTAATTCAAGGCCACATCTATCAGTGTCGGTCAATGTCTCAGAGGCTTCACTGCACAATACTACAGCCAAAAGGCATTCAGGTGGTTGTTACATGCTGTTAAATAACGTCATGACATACCTGACACAATGTACCTTGTTGCGTAAGCACCAACAGATTATGCTCCGCAACTGTTCCCGGCTATACAGCCGCCCCGTGGGATTGTCCGGGTGTGTGAACATCAAAGCAGCAATAGGGTGTCCCCCTGCTGCTGCCACTGCTGCTGCTGCATCTAGTGCTGCTGAATGGTCTTGCTGCTGGGTGTCTAAATGCACGGGTATTGCAGCTACCTGATTGCGGATCTGCATTGCAAAGCACAGGGATTATTCAGTACGAAACAACAATAGACAAACGGAACAAGGACTTGCTGTGCAATGCAGCTAGCACCTTTTCAACAATTCTTTGCTGGCTAGGTCTGGTGCAAAAAGGATACTGATACCAGGCTGTTTGATCCCCAGGGAACTGCAGGAGGATGTTTCCGCTGTCACTCTCAACACATTCTCAGTATGATACAGCAGTCACTGCTGTGCAAGTTATTAGCACCCACTAATGTATGTTGCGAAACAACCAGTACAGCATGCCACGAGCAATAAACAACTATAGCTGTCCAGAAGCACCACCCATGTGCAAGCACAGACTGATCACAGACTGAGCTTTCACCTGCAGGTCATTGTCAAATGCTGGATAGTAGGGTGCCGGTATCAGCACACCTTGCCCTGGCTCTGCTATGCAGTGATACAGCAAGTCGATGACGGATCCAACACCGCTCAGGACTGATACATGGTCGGGGTCAATTGCAAGCCCCTAGAAGGCAGCAGCCAGAGACACAGCAGCAAAATGGTTTGGGGTTTGCAACCTGGATGATGTCATTTGTAACAGCACACAGTGACAGAAACACAGCAGCAGAATGGCCTGAGATTGGCCTGAGAGTTGCAGCATCTTTGAGGGGATGATGTAGCATGTACAAGCACACCCTCAAAGATTGATCTGATTTGATTTGAATCGTTACATAGGAGAGCTACTTCGCTCATGAAGCCACGCTGCAAGGCAATCCCCGCTGATATACGTGACCTAGCATCTAAGACCAGTGATGCCACCTCATGCAAACTCCACAACGGCACAACAAGTAGCTCTGCTATGCAGTCATACAACAAGTCTTTGACAAAAAACACACGGGGTCGTACTGCATCATCAAACGTATTCAGCAATAGGCAGTGCTCCAATTTGATGAGCCATTAGCTCGGGCCGCTGCTGGCTGCTACGGAAGCCACACAATGTGTGAGTGAAC
>NSMO01014682.1:0-14127 GCA_002588565.1 Coelastrella sp. UTEX B 3026 | reverse complement strand
CCGGCTGGTTGTGACTGCTGGTTGCTAAGTATGCTGGTTCCTGCAACTGCTAAGCGATGTTTGAGTTCTTCGTAGACAGCGAACTGTACTGCACCGTGTGCACTTTGCAGCACTAGAGAGGGGCCAAAGCCCTTGTAATACCCTCGAAGGCCCTCAGTCCGGCCTATAGTTACAAAAGCGTCTGTGAGGCCTTTGTATGCCCTGCCTGGAGCATCTGCTGTAGACCCCAGCAGACCTGCTGTTCCTGCAGCTGCTGTTGCTGTTCCTGCAAGTTGACCTGGCGACCCAGCTGCAGCAACAAGAGCAAGACTGGTCGATGTACGCTGCTGCAGAGCTAAGCGAGTCTTGATCAGCCATATGGGGTTTGTTATGCAGCAGACAAGCGCTCCAGCTTCTGCTGCACTGACAAGGTTCCAAATCCCGGCTAGCCGGTCGCCTGCCTCACTAGTGCCTTGCTGTCGGCTACAATGCCACGCCTTGATACGGTCGTAGAGGTATAGATAAGCACCCCATGACACTGTGGAGCCTATGAGAGATGGTGTAAGCCCTGCATACAGTCCTCTCCAGCCTTCTGTGCTGATGATAGCCCTGGCTGCGTGCGCTGTGCTTCTATACGCTGTAAGCTGGCCCGGAGTACCATCCTGGACCTGTAAGCGTGTCTTTATGACATCAAAGGGGTGCAGTAGCAGTACTGCCGAGCAGCCAGCTGCACTGCCAGCTACAAGATGGCTCCAGCCCTTCTGCTTCTCCCCCGAGCTAATTGGTGGCATCAACACAACCTAGGCAGCTGCCATTGTGGCCTGGATGAACGCCTGGGCTCACATACGTCGAATACTCAATATGCCCGCTCAGTGACGCGCTAGCAGATGTGCTGTGCTGACAGGCAGTGACTGTCAGCGTGATTGAAAGTTAGCGCTTCAGAACCACATCTGACAGTACTGAGCACGGATCCGGCTTGTGCACTCACGAATCCAGCCACGAACGTTGCGTCGATGGATGTAGTGCAACAGGGAGAAGCCACTCCCAAAACAGAGGCAACCACTCAACCCAACAATATGCGTATCGGTGCAAGTCAGGATTAGCCCAACACCGAGACTTTGAAACCTTACTGCTGGCTTGTCATTGTCAGCAGCTGATCATGCATGGCACACTGCGCCCGAGGCCACACGGCAGCCACACGGCAGTTGTGGTGCATCAGCTGCCCACAAACAAAGCTGGTGGGAACTGCAGACCATGGAATCCGTCACAGAACACATCTCAAGACAGAGTCACCATGCTCAGCTATTGTCAACGGCTCCAAAGAAGCAATGTCTGAAACCGGCACCATACAGGATACACACCTGTACAACATACACAACTCAGGTGCTGCCGACGCAAGCTCTGGATTGTCGTGCGACAAGATGGCATTACAAGGACAATCAGATTACAAACAAGGTGAAGCCATGCATGCTATGCAGTCAATCGATGTTAATTGTTCTGTGCAACTGGTGTACACTGTTATAATGAATATAGGACAAAGCAGATGTAAGCTGCCAGTGAAGACAACTCGTTAAGGTGGTCATGGTGCAGCTTCAGCCAACAACTGCTGCTGAGCAACATGACTGCTGCCTAAAACCCCCCCGACTAGCGATTACCCTACTGCCCCCGCTACTGCTACTGTACAAAGCACGCTCCGCTGCTAACTGTTTGGGCCAATGTGCCACTCTAGCTTGCAGCCAATTCGGCATTAGAGTTACGAGACATGCCATGCTGTAAGCCTCAGAAGCAGACAAGTCCAACTGCTGCAGCACATCTGTCGTTGTCCTGCGCTGCAGTAGCTGCCGCTCTGTTGTAAGGACACGGTCTGCAGTCCCGAGCACTGCCTCAAAGCTGCCACATGGAGCACTGAATGTTACCACTTCCCTAGCGCTGTGCAGCTGCAACCTGCCAAAGGGTACAATGCTACTGCTGTAGATGTAGCCCCTGCTACTGCTGCTGTTGTGGTCATACTGCAGGACGCCCACACTGCCACTGCTGTTGACATTGAACTGCTTCGCTTGCAGCTGCCGCACCGCTTGCAGGATGAACAGTAACGTCTTGGAGTCGAACTTTGCCAGACTTTGGTCGACCGCCACGGTCAAACTTTGCACCCAATCGACCGGCGGGCTCAGCCGTAGTTTGACCACTGCAGACACTGTTGCGGCCAACTCCTCAGGTTTGAACCTGGTCAAACTTTGACTAGAGTTTGACCAATAGGTGTTCAGCCAGAAGGGACTTGGGACTGATTCCAGCTGACCAAGAGCCCACAGGGTGTTTGCAAAGTTGATGGGCTGGAATACGGGTAGCTTTTGTAACATAGCGCCGAGCATCTGCAGCAGCCACTGCCGTGATGGTGTATGTTTGAGTTCTGCTACTGCCCAGAGCGTTACTGACAGCTCTGTGGGTGAAAAGGCTGACAGTCGAGTGCCGGACGCCATCAATACCCTCTCTAGCCACCTGCAGAAGAGCAGCCATGACAATGGACATAGAATAGCAGTCAACCTTGTGGGAAAAAGTCGAAGGTACAATTGTGAAGCTTGATGGCTGACGCTGCAGCTGAGGGTAGCGACCTGGTAGACATGCACACTACATTACCCCACTACATCAGCCCACTGTGGTGCAAAGCAACAAAGCAAACATAACCAGGGATGGCAAAAGCATACCTGCCGTCAACCTTCACCTTCGCCACTGCCAGCGCCCACAGCATCATGCTGAAGTCTCTGCCGCTGAACTGCTGCAGCCGCAGCAGCACCACCGCTTGAACCCTAAGCAAGTACCGCTCCTGCAGCCTAAGCTTCAAGACCACCATACTGTGCAACGCACTGACCATACACCCTACGTTGGACCTATCCACTTGACTGCAGACCCTGTACTGCAGCTGCGGGATTAGTTCCAGCGGCAGCTGCAGCTGCAGCTGTGAAGCCGACCACAGCAGCTTGGCCAGCCCTAACCCCTGAAACTGGCCTAGCTTCTGTTTGAACCGGGACCAGAACTCCTCAAGCCATAGCTGCGTGGGCTGCTCCTGCAAGAGCGCAAAGCAGTACAGCGCTGTGGCCAACTGCTGTGTGTCACAAGCTGCTAGCAGTTTCTGGCCCCTGGCAAGGATATGCTGCTTGGCTGGGTTTGGGATTGGGCACTTCAGCTTGCCACAGGCCCACAATACCATCCCGTAGAGCTCTGCTGGTTGCATGTTCTGCAAGTGCAGGACGCTCACACGCAAGCAGGCTTGCAGCCATTGTACTGCTGATGTTGCGACTGCTGACCTGGCAGTGCAAGAAGTGTCCTGCAGCTGATCCTGCTCTACTGCTGATAGACCGTTGCTATTGTTGCTACTGCTGTTTGTGGCCCAAGTGTCCTGCCCTGGCAGCTGCCCAGACAGCTCTAAAACCCTTGCCAGCCCATATGCTGAGTTGGCTAGACCCTGCGCCTTGAACCTGGGTAGCAGCTGATGTGCCCTGCTGAGCCACTGGACAAGCCAACCAGCTGGTGGTACTTGCTGCAACTGCGCCATAGTATACACTGCTTGTGCTGCATCCTGTGCAGAGCAGGTTTGCAGCTTGGGGCCCAAGGCTGCATATAGGTCATTGAGCATGCCTGCATCCCATTGCTGTTGCTGCTGCCCGGTAGTACAGCTTCTTCTGTCTCTCCTGCGCTGTTGTTGTTGGAGACGGGTTAGAGCGTAAGCAATGTAGCACAGCTGCCGTGCTTCAAAAGCTTCAAAGCCTAGCTGCTGATGTGCTCTGTGCAGCAGCAGCGGTACCACCTGCAGGATTTTTTGCCGCAGCACTGGCGCAAGCCGTGGCTGGCGCCGATGTGGAGCTGCCTGCCCAGGCTGGGCCTGCTGTGGCTGCAGCTTAGCAAGCGCCCACAATATGCTTGCAACAGTCCTGGGGCGCATGCTGGGCAGGTGCTGGTGCAGATCCTGCAGTAGAGCTGATAGCAACGACTGCTGGTGTTGCCAGGGGTACTGCATTTGCTGCTGCAACTGCAAGACACCTGGTGGCTGCTGCTGTACGTCTTGCAGGTCCGACAACCGCAGGTTGGGCTGCACATGTACACCACCCTGTTGTTGCTGCTTCGACTCCAATGGTCTAGCTGCAGATGCTGATCCTGCACGGACCCGCCGCACCCTGGCCTGGCGCTGAGGCGGAAGAGAGCTTGAAGGCAGTCGCGGATGCTGCTGTTGTGCTGCAGGCTGCTGTCGCTGACTTTGCTGTTGCTGAAGTCGCTTGTGGCCGCCTGTCAAAGCTGGCTGCCGCTGTTCAGCGTCCCCAGCAGCAGCCAGCTTCACAAAGAAAGCTGATAAATGCACATCATCCAGCCCCTTCCTGTGAGTGCTGTGCAGCTGCGGCGTGTGAATACAATGCACAACTTTTACAGACGCCGTGCATTGCCCCGCAAAGGGGGAAAGAAGAGCACGTGCAACCAGTATAGCAGCATGGACAGTACAGACCGCAAGCCACAAACAGTCAAGCGAGGGACAGACTACTACGGCCTACCTGCAAAAGCTCCATAGAGTTTGAGACAGTCTTTATACGCCGTGTTAGCGCTAGCACGTCTTCTGAGGGTCCTGCTTGCCCTTGTTGGGCGGCACACAGCGGCTGATGCTGCTGTCTGCGTCGCAGACCAGCCACAGCTGCTGCGCGGCCAGGTGTGCACAGTATAGATGCCATACATGCTATACCATGGTAACGAAGAGCTGTCTGGCAGCACAACACCTACAAGCAGGGACTATCGGACCCGCTCTGACTCGATAGCCCGCATAAAGTTATGTGGCTTGGGGCTACAGGTGCTTTAAAGTGATGTCGTGGGTGAATAAGCGCTTGCATGCTGTAAGTCGCAACAACCTGCCTGAGCTGCTGTGTTTCGGACGTTCAAACGTTGGCCTTGTTCACAGCAGCCTTCAACGTTGTTGAACAGGGTTCAGAGCAACTAGGTTGATGTGATCAGAAAGATCAGAAATGTTTCGTTTGCACTGCATTTCTGCCTACCAAGTTTTCTCGAGAGCAGTACAGGTTCCTGTACCATGCCGACCCTAGGTTGGATGTGGCTGCAGCATGTGGGGGAGTGATCATTGCAGGCAAGAGATGACGAAGACATCAGTTTACCTTTCAAAGCATGTAGAGGCAGTACAAAAGCAACAGAACGCATTACACGCAACGTGCAATTGTTATACGGTTCAGCTTGCCTGACAGTGTATGGGCCCCTACTGTCCAAGGTGCAGCAGTCACATGATGCGCTGGTCCTAGATAGCTACATCAGCTGCATATGTTGATGACAAAACTGCAAGTGTGCTTTTACAAATCAGGGTGCATTCACTTGGCATACATCTGGAGTTGGGGTTCAAGGTCCAGCAACAGCCCCCACGGTGGATGATACATCTGGGTGTACTTCAGCTCATGTCATTGACACGCGTCTATGATGCATCTGAACTGGTACAATGATTGCTACCAGTCAGCCAGAGCCATACGGCCATCGGCTCCGCGCCCGACTTGTCACAGGCGGATTGTGAACAACTTTTATTGATAAGTGATTACTTCCATCCTGTTTACGGGAAGACCAACACATCTGGTTGTACTCAGGTTGATACAAGTACTCTGGATGTAGGCAGCTGCAGATACATCTGGGTGCAGGCAAAGCTGTGTCAATAAAGGCCAATAGCTTCAGAAGTGAATCAATCCTGTGTGTGCAATGTGATAGTAAGAATGTGTACCTCAATACGTTGTACAGCTGACCAGCTTGGGCCCTATCTTGCGGTTGCGCTGCCTGAGGGGTGCATTGAGAATGAGAAAGGCATCCAGAGCTTTGTTCACGGCTTCAACTGCCTTGAAAAGCGGCAGGGAGAGCAGCTCTGCCATCTACTAAGGGGTTTCACGCCTAAACCCTCCTAGCAGTACTCGTCAACACAGTACTACCGAAACCTGGCAGAGCTGGCCCTAAGCCTCAGTTCTCAGCAGATGAGCGCTTTGCCTACTGAGTTTACAGCTTGCCAAACCAACAGTTAGTCAATCCCAGGCTCAAGCTGAAAAGAGCCCATGGTACAACAGCATATAGCCCATGGCCACAAAAACACAGCACCTGTCAGCAACATTGCTGGCACCCCACTAGACAATGCTGACACTACCCACTAGCTACTGAGTATCTAAAACCATGCCACCAACCACCACGAGAAGCCTTCTCATCTCATTCTGCGGCAGAACAACAGCGTATGCCATGATGCCCGTGACCACCGTTCTTGTTTGTGGCACTGACCATCAAAATTATGATATCTGTACCACCAAACTGAAGCCCCCCAACCATGTCTGGTGCCGCCCCACCACCGCCCCTTTCAAACTACAATGGCCCCAGCAGCTTTCCTCAGTCAGCACATTTCGGTGGAAAAGTCAGCTCCAGTCAAAGATTTGAGGCTGATGGTGTACAACAAACAGAGATACTCCTGAAACACCCCCAAACACAGCATCGTCCTCTGCACCGACACAAGGCCCCCACCACAGGTCTGCGCAACAACATTTTCACCTCCACTCCATTCCAATGCAAACAAGCACCGTGCTGGCAGTTCACACAAGTGCAAGGCGTCTAGTTGACACTGACCTGGCCCCTGGCAGGTGCTGCTCTGCCCACAGGTGCCCTACCATACAAAAAGATAGCGAGGCCGGCTGCTAATGCCCCACCAAAGAACTCAGCAAAGATGTAGCAGAAGGAGATGCCCACATTGCAAGCGAAGACCACAGCGGGGCCGATGGTACGAGCAGGGTTCAAACTGGCTCCAGTGTAGGGCCCACCTGCAGCAGCAACATCGATGCACAGCATCATCAGCTGATGTGATGATGCTGTCGCTTTTGACAACGGCCAGCAGCAGCATGGTGGGGGGATGACCTGGCACCGCAGGCCAGCATGCAATTGCAGCCTCAGCAGTGCAAATGTCAGATGTGTTGTGGCAGAATAGTCGTTGTGGCGGCCCTAAACACACACGCACACACACTTCTGTTCATGCTCAGTTGCCGGCACCCAGCTCAAAAGCAGCACCTGTTTGGACCACATTGCTCACCTGTCAGAGCTGCTGCATACAGTGACAGGCCAATAGCAAGTGGTGCTGTGTTACCATGGCCAGGCTTGGAGACTGCAGCTGCATACACGGTGATGACCAGAAGGAAGGTCATAAACACCTCCCACCAAAAGAGCTCGCCATTGGTAACATTTGCAGCTGGGCCAAAGCAGCCAGGGGCAACTTCACCAGTGTAGTGTGTGGCGCCAATAGTCAGTCCAGGAATGAGGCCAGCATAGATCAGAGAACCAAAGATGGACCCCAGTATCTGCAGGGTTGGTACAGAACCAGAGGTTGCATGTCAGCAGCAGGGGCGGATGGCTAGAGCTGTTTTGGAAGTTCCAAGTTTTGAGGTTGAGCCATGACGTATTCATGACCCTAAACCCTAAACCCTGTACTGTTGCAGGAGCTTCAGGATGACACGTGTCCCCCACACTACTGTTATCTGTCAGTTGCCTGCTCAGCCTGGTATACGTAGATAAGTTCAGTTGATGGTGCTACCTGACGTGGGAAACAGCAGCAGAATTGTTACTGCTCTTCGTTGACCCACCTGCATGCACATGTAGAGGAGGCCCTTCCACCACTGCATGTGGCCTGTGCACATCAATGCGAAGCTGACAGCTGGGTTCAGGTGACCTCCAGATATATTGGCAAAAGCATAGACTGCAGGACAACAGCAGAACACAGTGGGCCATAGCACATGCTTGCACAGCCAGCAAACTTATCAGTCACACCATGACAGGCGCTGCAAGTACACAGGACTGTGCTTTTGGTTTTCAACAGCTTTCATGTACTGTTCTGCCCTGCAGGAGTGTGGGGACGGAACGCCAGGCTGTCACAAGTGTCCTGCTGTGTGGCATGCTAATGACAGGCCCGTCTGTGCTGCGTAATCCACAACTTCATCACTTGTGCTGCTTATTCGTTCAAGGCTGGCCTGATTGCCTAGTGAGCATTTCTGTTACTTACTGATGCAAACCAAGGCAAAGCCATTTGCTGCTGGGGCTGTTGTATCCTTGGGTGGTGCAGCTCCTCCAAAGATCTGGAACAGCAGAGTGCCCATGAACTCTGCGACCAGGCATCTTGGAATGTCTGACTTGATCTGGCCAGTATTCAGCAGAAATCTGTTAACTTGCTGCCTGCAGGTCGAACAAAATGATGGCATGCCAGCATTAGGATCAGGAACCCATGTGGCAGGGAAGCACACCTGCACTTTGTTTACCGTGACCAGGACGACACAAGAGCACACTCGCAACAAGCATATTCATCATGGTTTGCTCAAACCAGGTTCCTGCAGGTAAGGCAGTCAACACCAGTCATTCTTCTATCACAACCTAGCAGCTGCACTTACAGAACACCAATCCTCTCAAGACCATTCTCGATCATCACAGGCAACAGGTCAGCTTCTTCATATGACTTGTTCTGCGGCCCAGGTGCTGGTTCATTCACGTTTTCATTGCTGTTGTCATCCTGGATGTCAGGTGCTGTGCGCAGCAGCCCTCTATCTTCACCCTCATCCTGATACTTCTTCCCGTACTGTGCTGTCTTTAGCTCTATGCGGGACAAGCCGTCAGACATAGTGCTCAACTACCGGTATGCAGGTGCTGTGTACAGTACTGCAAGACAGCACACGTGTCTACACTCAGTCGACTGTGCAAATGAGCCTGGTTTGCATCTGTAGCACATGAAACAAGTATGCAGTGCTTCATAACACCCTTATTCGCTGCCTGCTATGCATGCTATCCAGCTTACGGGCCACGGAGACCGGGTCAACATGAGACCAATACATCGCATCGCAGAGTGGACTACTCACGTAGTTGGCTCCCTTCAAACCACTTGGCCTAACACCCTAACATAAACAACCTGAAAGCACCTGTCGCCTCTGCTATGAACTGAGCAGGAACCAGATGAGAACACCTTCAAGGTATCTGCTTGCTAACTTCACGCTGCTACTTCCGCGACCCGCGAATGCGCTCTGATTTAATAAGAAACTAAAGCGACAGCACACTTGAAAGGCTATAAACGCTGCAGCTCCCTCCCAGAGGGCACTGTCATGATGGGGTTGTAGCCACGCCGTTGTTGTTGCGATGGTTGCGTCCTGGTCGCATGCAGGATGTTGACTGTATCTGTATCTTGCCTGAAGAGGGCTCGCAGCAGCCCGCCATACGAGTCGGGCTATCCCACATCCTTGCCATGGTGCAAGATGTCATGCTCACGCTGACATACCGCTGACCGTAAGAACAAGTCGATGAGCACAAGCAAGATTCAAATGAAGCCATAGCCGAGCAGTACCATGCGTGATACAATCAGCCACGCTTTGAGAGTGCACGTTGTACTGCTGCCAGTGAGTGCAGTACGTACTGCTGCCAGTGAGTGCAGTACGTACTGCTGCCAGTGAGTGCAGTACAAGAGCTAGACATGCTTATCAGCACGATCCCAGTACATCATAAGCACCAAAACCCTCACAACCCAGTCCTTAGCAAGTACATAAGAGGTGCCACCCTGGCCACCCTCAACAACACATGATTCCCTGTCACCAACGATGCTGCAGCAAGTGTACCTGCAGCTGCAACCCGAGCTACCCTACCAAGTACCACGTCAAGACCCTTGCCTCCTTTCCACACAGCACCCGGCTTTCTAAGCCTTCTACGGTTCGAGCTCGAAGCCTTGCTTTGCACAGGAACAACCTTTGCATTTGCCAAAACTTCTGTTCCTGCAATATCTGTTCCTGCAGCACCATCTACTGCTGCTTCAGCATCATCTACAACCACATGGTGATGTACATCTTCAACTGTTCTCAACCGACCAGCCAACTCCTGCAACTGCTCTCTAATCTGGCTGTTTCCCAACTCCACAAAGGAAACAAGCACCTCTAAAGCTCCCCCTAGGCCTCCAGGAAGGCCTACTGCTGCTTCTGCTTCAGAACCTGGCCCCGCTGCAGATGCTGCAGTAGCACTGGCACGAGCTAACAGCACCTGACAGAGCTGCACGGCCATAGCAGTACCATGGTTGGTGCTTTGGAGCATGTGCACGATAGCACTTGGGCTCAGGCTTCGCTGCCGCTGTACAAAGTCCGCAAGCTTGCCTATGATTACTGGACTGAGAGTGGCAGTTGAATTCTGCTCGGATACACCATGCTGCTGTTGACCTGACTCGGCGCTTGCAGCTGCAGACTCCGGTTCAGCTCCTGCAGGCGCCTCGCTAGTATCCCCGCTGGTACTGGCACTACTATTGTTGCTGGTCCAGCAGTCTAGACACAGCTGCAAGTACTCTGCCTGCTGCACACGGTCCTCTGCTTCCAGAAGCAACCGGTAGAACACATCTGCCGCCGCGTCTGCACAATCAGCCCTGAGCAGCTCGTTTCCAAAGTACTTGAGCACTAAAGCATCATACACACTGCCCTGGTGAGCTGCTAGGTACCGTGCAAAGTCTGCCGTCATACCAGGTATGCTGAAGCCTGGTGCGCTGCTGCTTGTACTGCTGCTGTTGGGTGACCCTGCAGCTGCTGTGCTTCCTGCAGGTGCCAAGCTGCCACTGTTGGCGCTGCTCAGAGCCCCATGAGCACCGCTGTTACTGCTGCTGCTGTTGTCTGAGGGCATCACAAGCTCTGCTGCTCTACGCAGGTACCGCACAGGGTCTGCGCAGTTTGGGGAAGCAGCCAGCTGAACACATTCCCTAGCGGTTGACTCCCGGTACTGCGCTGCGCGGCTGCGCATCGGGTAAACAGGAACGAGGTCTAAGGACGGCAGTACTGCATTGCTGATCGGGTCTGTTGGGGAACTGCCTGTTAGCGCTGCCTGCAACAGATGCCGCTGGATAGCTGACCGTTCGTACACTTGGCCCACAGCTGCAAGAAACACACCCAAGCATGAGCATGTTAACTGTAGCAGGTGCGCATCCACCGACAGTTTGAGACTGCTGAAAAGGGGAGCTGCCTTCAAGCGCATCAGCCCGGCCCACAAAGCAGGTGCCATGCTTACCATTGATAACGGGGTCCTGTAGCAACGAGAGCGTGATGGGACACACCAAGTCTTGCGGCGTTTGGAACAGCGAGTCCTCCCCCTGAAAGCTACTGTGCTTCCTAGACAGTTGCGACTTCAACTGGTCGCGGGCAAGTTCTCCCGAAGCTTGAGCTTGCATCCCCACGATCCCGTCACTGCTTTGACGTTTAGCCAAGGTAGATGCTGAGTTGCTGGCTGTCATGAGAGAATTGGAGGAGTTACCGCCCTTCAATGGCAATGAAGGCATTCTCGAGCGAGATGCAGGCATGCAAGCCTTCAAGTACCAAGAACGTCTACATACTTCAGCATTACACTACTTCAAGCCCGCGCGGGAGGACACCACAAGCGATCCCGCTCTAAGAAGCCGTTTCGCTCAATATCTTGCTGTACGCCGTGCTGAGCAGCGGCCGAGCGCGGCTTGTCGGCAGAAGATAATGCGCCAGCTGCAATCAAGCAGGGATCGCTGTCTTCGAGAACTGCAAGATGCCAGGTGTAACGTGAGCGCCAGCTGTCGGGTCATTACCTCGTTGGTAGCGCCTGTGAGGTGCTAAGGAATGTCGCAAGCAATCTTTCAATCCTTTATTATACTCCCCCTCACAACATACGTAAAGGCCTGCCATACCCTCGCCATGAGTGCTGCTGGTCCAACACCTAGCAGAAGACTACATTCCATTGCCATCAAGCTTGATACGGCTTAGGCATCCAAATCAAGTCCACGCCACCATCACACAACTCACCAATGATACTCACACAATCATAATCTGCCACGCCGTCACACCCTGCCAGTGTGAGAGCATGACGCTGCTGCTGCTGCTTCCTCTTCACCACACATCTGCACAAAGATGGCCGCAGCGTGGGAGTCGCAGCAACAGCTGCTGCTCGCACATACTTCTCTATAACAGTCTCCGACACCTCACCACACCCACAAAGAACCACAGAGGGTACCATAGCCAGCAAGGGTTTACCGAGCCTGCAACTCAGCTTATGCTGCTGCTTGTGCTGCTGCCGCCTAACACTGCCTGAGCTGCCAGAGGTGCTATCAGCAGCAGCAGCAGCAGCAGCGGTGTCTAGTCCAGGGAGCATCAGCCACTCCCAGTGCTCTGGGGCTCCTTCTGCGTCCCTGATCACCAGCTGCTGCAGTGAGATACAGTGCTGCTGCTGCTGCTGGTGGTGGTGGTGGGTTTGGCAGCGGCAGCTCTCTTCCCTCAGGACTTGCATCAGCTCTGCCAGGTGACCTACAAACCACTTCACACCATACTGCAACAACAGGCACATAAGACAAAAAAGTTGGCGTTTGTTACCTTACCTGTATACATTCTATACTTTCACCCATATATACTTTTACCGTATGTCAAACCACCAGGCATACAGATTACTAGGTGGCACTTGTGGCAGCTTGTGGGCATGGCATGCTGCAACCAAACCATCACTGGGTAATAACTTTGTTGATGGGTGTTGAAGCTACCTAGCACACAATACAAGCTGCAACAAGCATGCACACCACGACAGCTTCCTGGGCAGGTGCAGTTTGTCATATAGCCCTTCAAAAGAAATATGACATCAAATGGTGAAATCACAAGCAGAAGAGCTGCATGCCAGTAACTCTACTTCAACCAGTTCCAGATGGTTAGATCAGTGCGCTCAACTGCCCACTAGCCCACCGACCTGGTCTGCACGTTCATCATCAACATGAAGTCTCTCAGTCCAGGGACCACATAACTCCAACTTCTTCAGCTTTCGCAGCAGCACCCGCCACAGCGCTAGAGCTAGCGGCTGCTGCCTTTGTAAGACAGCATTCAGTATAGTGCTCAAACTATCGCTGCTGCTGGTGCTCGGTGTCTTGTTGCTGCTGCTAATGGTACTGGGGCTGGTGCACTCTTTGCTGCTGCTGCTGCTGCTTGGATGGTGTTCTGCATTGGCTGATCCCTGTCCCTGCTGCTCCTGCTGCTTGCATTCCAACTTGCATTGCTGCTGTTGCTGCTGCCAGATCTCCATCCAATCTTCTGTCAGAAGAGCAGCCGGCTGTCCTGACTTCTCTTCCCCGACCCACTGCGGCATTGCAATCTGTATCTCACGCAGATTAGGTAATCCTTGATCTAACAAATTAGCACTAACGAATCCAGCTGTCAAAGTAACATAACTGCATTCTAACCGTACTAAAGCCGTATGCCCCTCCAACATGCCCCAATGCGAGCAGTACACCGCTGATGCAATCATCGGCTCATGTATCAGGGCTGTCGCAGGCCGGCTATCACAGATCCCTGGCCCCGGCGCATATAGAGCAGCAGCAGCAGTAGGGGTGTAGCCGGCGGGCACAGTGCCAGCAGCAGCACGTGTGGCCGCCAGAGGTGCTGCTGCTGTTGCTGCTGTGGCAGCGATGACAGCAGCAGCGAGAGACAGCAGCTGTGTGTGGCTGTTTGGCGTTGCATTGCCACCCCGGACGTAGTCAGAGAAGTAGGATAGGTCCCCATATGGCAGTGCGAGCTGGTGCTGGAGGGATGGCGTTACTGCTAGGAGATGGTGGGGTGGCTGATGTGGTTGTAACATGTTACGCCGCCTGTCAGCATGTTGACCAGTGTATCCTACAGCAACACACAACAGCATAGATTGTTTGTGGTTGGTTATGTTGCAATTCAGGAATGGGTTGCAGGCATAGGCTTCACCCTTAATGTGCAGACATAGGCAGTGAATAAGGTCCCCATATGGCAGTGCGAGCTGGTGTTGGAGGGATGGTGTAACTGCCAGAAGATGGTGGGGTGGCTGATGTGGTTGTAACATGTTACGCCGCCTGTCAGCTTGTTGGCCAGTGTAACCTACAACACCACAAGACAGATATAACTCAGATTCTAGCATGTGTCAATCCAGCCTCGAGTTGCAGGCACACGCTTCACCAGATGATATGCAGAGTAAGGTCCCCATATGGCAATGCAAGCTGGTGCTGTAGAGAGGTGCTGTTGCTGCTAGGAGCTGCTGTGGTAGCGTTTGTAACATGTTACGCCGCCCGTCAGCGTGCTGGCCAGTGCCACCTCAAACCACTGCAATGCATGCGGAAACCTTGAAGTGACA
>NSMO01014681.1:0-14128 GCA_002588565.1 Coelastrella sp. UTEX B 3026 | reverse complement strand
CAACCCACAGCACCTTATGTGCTGCAACAAGTGCCAGGAGGCCCCCCTGCAGGACTGCCCCCAGGCATGCCGGCCCCACACCCAGGAGGGCCCATTCCCTTTCCTTACCCAGGAGCGATGCCACCTCCCGGAACCCCTGGCGCCCCCGGAGTAGTCCCCTACCCCTACGGTGCACCTCCACCATACGGCCTGCCGCCTGGGGCACCCATCCCGCCACAGTATGGTGTCCCACCACCGGGCTATGGCTTGCCGCCACCAGGTTACGGTGCACCGCCGCCAGGGTACGGAGCCCCACCGCCGGGATATGGTCTCCCTCCGCCTGGAGCAGTACCACAGGGTCTGCCACCCGGGATGCCAGGTCAGCCGGGCATGCCACCCCCAGGCACCCCTGGTGGCCCTCCTGCAGCCCCTGGGTCGCAGCCTGCACCCTCAGACCCTATCGCTGCTGCTCAGGCGGCCGCTGCAGCTGTTACAGCTGCAGTAACAGCTGCAAACGCAGCACAGAAGGCAGCTGCAGGAACAGGCGCAGGACAGCAGCAGCAGACTGGAGCTCCTGCTGGACACCCTCGGGGTACCGGGCAAGACATCAAGGCTGAGGTGGTTATCAATGACGCGCCGACGCCATCACGCATCGCGTTGACCAAGCGCAGCAACCAAGAGGAGATTACCAAGCGCAGCAACGCGTTGATTGTCACGCGTGGGAGGTACTATCCCAATGGTGCATCATCTGCTGGGGCTGCCGCTACTGGCAAGAATGAAGGAGAGAAGCCGCTGTTCTTGAAGGTTACCCCATCCAACAAGTGCAATGTAAGCTTTGTACCCATTTACTGGTACAGCTTGCTTGTGTAAGTGCGGCCACATAATCATTGTACAGCTCGCTCATGACAGCGCAAGCAAAGGTTGTCTCTTGACAGTGCTGCAGCAGCTCGGCGGGATGATGAGCATGCAACCCGCTGGGGCCAATGTTTGGAACTCCCTACAGTATTGCAAGCGGTGCTGGAGGCCTGTTGGGCAGCAGATTCACTGCTGAATGCAGTCTTGAAGTCAACGCCATATTGGGCAGTCTCAATCTGGCCTGTCGATGCAACTGCCGCTGGTTACTGCTGTTGGCTTGGCACCTCCCCACTCGCAAAATTGCTGGCTGCTATTGTTCTACCTTGATCTGCTGCTGCTGTGTCATGTGCTGCAGACGGATAATGAGCGCTGGGCAGCCGTTGATGCTGCTGTTGCTGACATTCAGAAGGTCATGAGCGGTACTAAGGTTGAGCAGCTACCCCCACCTGGCTGGCACCTGCAGCAGCAACAACAGCAGAGGCCTGGACAGCCTGGCGGCCCGCCACCTGGGCATCCGCAGGCTGGACCACCACAGGCAGGAGGTAAGAACTTCGACTAGAGCTGGTTGTTGCTCTTCTTGCTTGGTGGTGTAGACCCACTGACACCCTCGGGTGCGGTGGGAAGTTATGGGGTGTGGAGGTCGGGTGAAGCTAATCACCCTGCCACACACACTCCCTCTTCGAACTCGGCACCGGCAGGTGCTGAGCATAGTGTCTCTCTCCCTCCCTCTCTCTCTCTCTCTCTCTCTCTCTCTCTCTCTCTTTCTGTCTCTCTCTGCTTGTTGGTCGTCGTGGTTGTATCTGTTGTTGGTCGTCGTGGTTGTATCTGTTGTTGGTCATTCTGCTCCTTGTTCTGTTTGGTGGGTGGGGTAGGCAGGCACCCCAGGGAATAGTGCTGCTAGGCTGTGTGGGGGCTGGGGGGGAGGGGGCGTTGTAGTAGTTTGTTGTTGTGCTCCATTATGGCTGCGGGGCAGGACATGTTGGTTTCCTTACTCCTTTGGAAGAGCCTGTCCTGCACTCCAACTGGTAGTCCTGCTCACTTACCTGCCTTGCTACTGCTGCAACCTGCTGCCTGACAGGTCTGCCCCCAGGTCACCCAGGAGCAGGCCCTCCTCCAGGGCATCCAGCAGCAGGTAGGCATCAGCCACTGTATTATTGTGCACCGCATGGGTTGCCTGTCTTAGCTGCAAATGCCACAGTGCCATGCCAGTGCATATCAATCCACATGCAGTGCAGCTGGTCATGCTCTGGTCGCTGTGTGTCTGGTGCTAATTCTTCGCCGGGTGTATAGATGGTTTGCTTTCTTTTGTTATGCCATTTGTGCATGCATTCGTTCTTGCTATGGCATCAAAAGACCGACAGTTTCTAAATGTTGCTGAGTGTTCGCAAGCCGCAACTGTTCTTCTGGTCTGAAAAGTTTCCCTACTATTTATCCAACTCATGCTTTTTCCTGCCAAGGATCGTGTGACCTTTTTGCTGTATAGCAGCAGATGGTTCTTCATATGTGTCTCAAGCAGTCCTGTCGGCCTTTCCATTTTGCTCATGTCAGCTAGATGCAGTATGACACAAAATCAGCTTGCGTACTGGCCGAATATTCAATAATTGTCTGCTGCTTTGCTATCCTGCAGGTCCGTTCCCTGGCTACCCAGGTGGGCCGCCAGCAGGTAATCAATGGTCACCTATCACCTCATCCTGTGTTCTACAACAGCTAGCTGTTGCCACAAATGAAGGGTACCTGCTACACCGTACCCTGCCCTCATTGACTCAGCACACCCTTCCTGCTGTTATGGTTTGTGCCAGGTCATAGACTTGCCAGCACTGGTTGTGCTGATATTGGCCTTATGCTGTGATCGGCCCACAGTTGACTGCTGGTTTCAGACTGCATCCTCGGTTTCTCACCGTCGGCATTGACTATGGATGTTTTATGCTGCTGTGGCTGCTATTGTTGATTTTGCAGTCTTCCCACCGGGTCAGCCTGGAGCTGGTCCTCCCCCAGGCTTCCCTGGCGGTCCACAACTAGCAGGTGCAGAAGCTGGGTCGTTGTTGGTTCTTATGCAGACATAGTAGCTCCTTTTGGTCAGCAGCCACATGTATTGACGTCACTGACACACTGGAGTTATGTTATCCGATCGATTCACAAACATGCGTGTTGCTGAAAGCCGCTTATCATGCAGCGTGTTGCGGGCTGTCCTATGTTGTTAGGGATGTGCAAATTTCAAGGGGGTTATCGGTGTGTATGTTACAGGTCCTCCGCCAGGTCATCCAGGTGGACCTCCCCTGATGCCAGGTCAGATGCCACCTGTGAGTTACCCTATGATGCCACCACCAGGAGCAGCACCACCAGGTGAGCTGGGCAGACAGCAGTTGACTTTAGAGACATTCAGGCATGCGCCAGGTCATGTTTGCTGGGCTCACGTTGCTCCCCAGGTTTTGTACGAGTCGCTGGTGAAAGTTGTCATGCTGATTGACCATTGAAACATCGCTGGCAGAGGCTGTATGAGCGCAGACCTGTTTGTATCATAGCTGTTGTAGCGTCTTGGTACTTTGAGGACTGCATGATAAGTGCATAAGTGCATCAAACAGCACCTCTGTCACTTCAAAAGCCATCGTGACAACATATCAGTGTCTGCTGCTGTGTCTGCAGGCTTCCCTGGCCAGATGCCTCCGCCAGGTCACCCTGCATACAGACCCCCGGCCCTAGCACCTCCTGCAGCTGCACCAGCAGGTCAGCCACCACCAGCACAAGCACCCCAAGGGCCCCCACAGGCCGGTGCACCACCACCCGGTGTTCCAGCAGGCTCGCAGCCAGGCCAGCCACAGCAGCTGCAGACAAAGTTTGGGCCCCCTGTTGGTGCCCCACAGCCTGGTGGGGCGCCAGGGCAGCCACCACCGGCCGGAGTCATGGGTTGGAGGCCGCCTCCTGTTGCTAACACCAGCAATGTCAGTACTGTGCGGGACAGCCCCAACCACTGCACAGTGTTTGTTGGGTTTGAAGCTCCTCCTGAGTTCCAGCTACCGGCAAGGATCAGAGGGCCGAGCGATGCGTACCTGACGCATATTGCAACAGCTAGTGGGGCTACTGTTGTTCTGGCCGGCCGGGGCAGTACTACAGATAACAGTACCCCTTGGCTGCAGAACACCCCCCTGCACCTGTCGATCACTGCTGCCAACCCAGACGCAGTAGCAGCAGCGCGACGGTTGGCAGAGGACTTGATCACTACAGTAAAGAATGAGTTGATTGGACAGATGACAGCGCAAGCAGCCGCAGCAGCTGCCGCTGAGGCTGCTGCTGCTGAGGCAGCAGCAGAGGCGGCAGCAGCTGCTGCTAAGCCCCCCGAGCCGCAGCCTCAGGCCCCTGCATCTACTGGAGCTGCCCCAGCAGCAGCAGGAGCAGATGCAGCAGCGGATCCTGCAGCTGCTCACGCTGCTGCCTGGCAAGCATACTACGCTCAGATGGCGGCAGTAGCAGCAGCACAGGGACAGCAGCCAGCAGCTACACCTACTAGTCCAACTGCAGCAGCAGCAGGGCCAGCACCAGGTTTCAAGCCTCCACTGCCCCCTGGGCCACTGCCTGAAGCGGGATCTGCTGCAGCAGCAGCAGCTGCTGCTCAATCCCAGCCTGCAGCATCAGGTGCTCCTGCAGCTGGTGGAGCTACTGCTTACGCACAACAGATGCAAGCATATGCTGCTTATGCACAGCAGCAGCAGCAGCAGCCAGGAGGTCAATTGGCAGCAGCACCTACAGCTCAACAGCAGCAGACGGCAGCGTCAGCAGCTGCTTCAGCACAGCAGCAGCAAGCTGGATACCAATATGGTGCCAGCGTTGCTACTGCTGCAGGCCCAGGAAGTGCTGGACCTACAGCAAACCAGCAACAGCAGCAGGCGCAGGCTCCTTCTTCTTCTGGACCCGCAAGTGGCGGAGCTGCTGCTCCTACTGCTACACCACAGCAGCAGCACCAGCAGCAAGTTCCAGGACTGGCACTGGGCCAGCAGTATGCACAACCACAGCAGCAGCAGAACGCTCAGTTTGCCTCATATATGGCACAGCAGAACCCCTTTGCACCACAAGGTGGCCCCCAGCAGCAACAGCAGCAGCCACAATATGGTCAGTATGGACAGCCACAGCAGCAGCAGCAGCAGCAGCAGCAAATGCCAGGTCACATGATGTATGGCCAGCCACAGTATGCACAATATGGCCAGCAGCAGCAGCAACCATACGGTCAGCAGCAGCAGCAGCCACAGCCGCAACAGCAGCAATATGGCCAGTCTCAGGCTCCACCGGGTACCACCACATACAACATGATGCCGGGGCAGCAGCAGACCCAGCCACAGGGTCAGCAGCAACCCCAACAGCAGCAGCAACCCCAACAGCAGCAGCAGGCCCAGCAGCAGCAGCAGGGCCAGCCTGAGAAGAAGCGCAGGTTCCAGGAGTTCAAAGAAAAGCCCCAAGCCGCTGCTCCACAACAGCAGCAGCCCCAGCAACGTCAGCAGGTCTGTATCTACAGGACCCTACTCACTTACTGCCTCTGCACTGCTATGCTTTTTTTTGATCTGCTTGCCTGCTTGCTTGCCTGCTTGCTGCTGTGCAGGTGGTCACATAATGTGTTATACAGTGCGTGCAACTCCTGTACGGTTGTGTGTATGCTTGTTGCAGTGCTGACCAGGTGCTCGTTCGCCTCATTGCATGGCAGGCAGTACATTGGGGTTGTCATTGCTGTTCGTACAACTCATCACTCACACTAGCATACATCTGTAGTGTCCATGGTTGGTGTGACCTAGATGAATTGTGCACAGTGGACTTCGCTTTGTCAAGCTATCAGTTGTGGCGGTGATACGCAGCCTTGGTGTCTGTGCTGTGATTGTCATGGTGCTTCCAAAATGCTCGGGCATGTCACCAGGCTTAACATCTCCCTCTGCAGGGATAATCCTCCTTGCATCTGGCCAAGCTTTGCAGCTTCCCTGCCCCCTCCCTTTGGGAGACTGCTGTGCTTCTCGACTGTTCTTCGCAGGCTGTGCAGAGTTAGACATGATAAATACTTCCTGCATCGCCTGTTTACGCCCTGACCCCTCCCCGTCCGTCGTCTGCATTGTCCAATGCATGTGTTGCAGGTGTACGGCCAGCAGCAACCAATGGCCAACCCATACACCGCGTACGCAACCCAACAGCAACCAGCTGCTGCCCCAGCAGCCCAGGGCCACCTGGGTGGTTACATGCAGCAGGGAATGATGGGTCCACCGGGCGCTCGACCCCCTGCAGGCAGCATGGCACCCCCGCCGCCTCGTTTCATGGCGGGACGTTTGCAACAGCCAGGTCTGTAGGAAATATCTGAGACATGGAACTGGCTTACTGATACCACCTTGCCTTCTGCTATTGCTGAGGGTGTGCTGCCTTTGTTTGGCTGTGTTCACCTGCAGAGGACGATGGTTCGCCCTGACTGATTTGTCTTGTTGAACCACGATGCATCACTCGTGCCACTTACATGCAGTATCATTGGGCTTTCCCAAGTTTCGCTTATGTTCTGCTGATATACTGCAGCTTGCAATCGAAGCCGCAGTGTTTTGCATGCCTTTTTCCATGCTGCAGAGTGTCAGCTCATGTGCAGCCCCTCCCTGCCCAGGCTATTTTTTGTTGCTGCTGTACTGTACTGCACATCGCCTGCTGCTATCACTCAACCCTGGTGACCTGTCTCTGCAGGGGTGTATGGCCAGCAAGCTGATAACAGTGCACTCGCAGGCCTCCTGGGTGGCTATGGAGAGGAAGATGCTTGATGCAAGGTTTGTACCTCTGCCGCTGCTTGTGGTGTCCAAAACAAAAGTCACGTGGTTGTTACTTGGCTATGCAGGACTGTTATGGATGTGGCACATGCTCTGACCAGTGACAGCCTGAGCTGCAGCTAGGTTGTGCCTGGCAGCTCTGGTTTATGTGTGGATGTATTATGAAGTCGTTCTGGTGGTCGCTAACTCTTCAGCTTGTTGACCGCACTGACGATGCAGCTCTCTGAGTGCTACTGACCATGTTGACATTGTATGCAGTTGACAGCATGTTTGGGGGACCCTTGACAACCACATATTCCAGCCTCGTTATGCCAGTCAGTGCTTCCGCTGCCGCTGACCAGCTTTTGCTCTGTCTGTCTCTGTCCTGCTGTTCTGCTCCTGCTGCCCTCCGGCTGTTTCATGCTGTGCATGTGCACATCATCTATTCCCGATGCCCATTGAATGGCAACGTATATGCGACCAAATCTTGATGTATACCCCAATGTAATGGTTGGTGGGTGTCTGCGCTTGGTCAAACTCCTGGGTTTGGCATCGATTTGTACGCGCATCAACACGGTATCTATCCTCAACTGACCCCGTCTGATCCTGCTGGCTTGCTTGCTTGCTTGCTTGGCGAGTTTGTCACCTGGCATTTGTCAGATTGCTTGCTTGCATGCGTGCGTGCTTGTTGGACCTGCTCGCATGTGAAATGCTTCATGACCCTACACATATCATCCGCTGCATAAACCTGCTGCCCATGTTGTATCGTGTCCGAATCCTGTCTGGCACCTGTTGCCGTACTTGCAATTTATTTGTGTTGCATCGGGCCTACATGTCCTCCCTGTTGTTGCTGTGATACACCACCTGCCATACTGTGCTTGCACCTTGGCTTGCAGGAATGTTTGTCCGTGCTTCGATGGGTTGCATGTTAATGATTTGAAGCTTCCAAGTCAAATCACCTGCGTGTTCTGATGCCGTACGTGCATGATGTCGGCATGCAGGATGCAAGCTATGTGACGTCCTTATCTAAAGCGGAAAGGCAGTAATGTAGATTGCAGCACTTACCAGATTCGAGGGTTAAGATGTGTTTGTGCTCATGTTGTGCAGAGTTGGCATGCAGGATCGAAGGAGGTTTATGATGTAATTCGGCTTTCTGGTTGTATTATCTGCTCGTGTGTTGCCTGTCATTTCGCATTACTATGGAACGTTTGGTTATGATTTGCAGTTGATTCGCAAGTTGATATGGCAGGAGTTGATATCACGGGGTTGGTGTTCAGATGCAAGCCGCTTGTGGCAGGCGTTTGGGGTTGGTGTTCAGATGCAAGCCGCCTGCGGCAGGCGTTTGTGAAGTTTAGCTCTTGCAACATAGAATGCCAAGCAAATTGCTGTATGCTAAATGCAAGGGGCCGCAACAGATGCAAGCAGGCATTTGCACCTACCGGTATTGTGATAGGACCCAGGCTGGCGCCGTGTTTTTGTCACTGCAGCACACAAGGCACTGTGCTTGCACCTGGTTGCTTGTGAAGGTAGCGGTTTGCACAGCTGTTCTACTGGCCCGGCTGAGTGTTTCAACTCATCAGGGATCACTTGGGGGATAGAACATTCATCTGCCCGGCATAGCCCAGTAGGTGTGCCTGCTTTGGCTGTCTGGCACGTTCATGATGATCATCATTGCATGACATGTCTTGATGTTGCGGCAGCAGAGCTTCTTGGTGAATCACTGGTGTGAAAGTATTGAGCCATGCAACAGGTTGGATGGTGTGGCACGTCAGCATTGTGTATGCTCCGCTAAGGAACGCCCATCATGGCATGTCGACTTTGTTTGGTACTGGTTGTACTGATAGTTGCTGAGGACAAGGCGGGCGGGCGGGCACTTGGAAACACCCCCAGGCATGTGACATATACGGTTTCGTCTATATGCCTTCGGCATGGTGCAGCGCTGGGTACTAGCGCCGTACGGCGTTGTATATAACAGAAGTAAAACTTCATATTGCTGTGTCCCGAGCAGGTGGAAGAGCTGCGACCGTACGGATCATGTCTTATGATTACAGTCAGGGTCATTGTCACATCATTGAGCGGTGAATTCAAGACAAATTGGTTCTCAGAACCCCGTGACGGGCAAGGCCGGTCGCTGCAATCGTCGAGCTGACGTGAGAATGTGCTGCGGATATTGACTTCATGTTGGGAGACAGCAAAGTCACAAGCGCAAGAACGGTGGCGGAAAGGTGTTGATAGATGTTCACGGTGGGTTACGCTTGAGATGGTTGCACCGTGCCAACACTGGCAGTGTTGTCATAGCGGTGTGCACTTGTCACGGTACTGGTTCTCAGTAAAAGGCAGTTACCGGAGTATCGAAGTCGGCTGTCCGAATGCAGCAGTGCGCTGCGGCATCAACTTTTGTGCTATATCTTTTTTGTGTCTTTCCTCCGCACAGCCAGCGACAGGAGCAGACTTTTTGTTCTCATGTCCTGCACCTCTAGCCACTGCAAATGGCATGTAAACTCTGAAAAAGTGCGAGGAGCCCTCAACCCCAACCACACTTTCTTGTTCATTTGCAACATCGGTTGCTCAAGCGGACAAAGCTGCCCGCGCGATGCATCAAGATTTAAATTTTATGTCCTGTTGAGTTGTTGCTGGTGCGATCGGCCTGCGCGCTGGGGTACCTTGTTGCCCATGGCTGGCAAGAAGACCTCGGCAGCTGCCCCGCCTGAAGGGGAACCGCAGTCGAAACAACAACGCACTTCACACAAAGCCGAGAACAAGCTGTGGCTCATCGAGCACAAGGCAAAGAACCCAGCACTGGGGCACCCTGAGCTGTGTGCAGCATACAAGAACAAGTTCAACCGCAGCATCAATAAGAGTCAGGTTTGCAAGTGGCTCAAGAAGGCTAATGACCTCAAAGCACTCCCAGAGAAGGCTGCCAAGGGTATCTGCAGGCTGAAAGCCCCACCGTACCAGGAGCTCGAGGACATCGTGGTCAAGTATTATCGGCAGGTGCGCTTTGCAAATTGCAGGAGCAATTGCTCCTGCAATTGCCAGTTGTATGTCCAGTGTGCGATTCGGCTCATCAGCCCGTTGCTATGTAGATTGACGCGCATGGTGGCGAAGTGGACAATGACATTCTGCTTCAGAAGGCTATCGAAGCAAAGCAACTGATCATCAAGCTTGCCAAGAAGAAGGGCAATGTACAGGCACTAGAAGACAAGTACACCAACTGGACAGGCCCCAACAAGACGTGGGTGCAGGAGGTCAAAGCAAGGAGTAACCTTGTAATGTAAGTAGTACCGGCGGCAGAGCAGCAGTAGCCAGCAGCAGCAGCAGCAGCAGCAGCAGCAGGGCAGATTCATCCCATAAGGCCACATGCTGACTCTGTCTTGTGTCCTATGCCTGTAGGCGCCCTCGCTGTGGTGAAGCAGCAGCTGTGGACCACGCAGGCAAGGCCTTCGCCCGTGTAACAGAGGGCGAGCTCACACCAAAGGAGCTGGTTACAGAAGTGAAACCAGAGCTAGCAGCAGCAGCAGCAGTAGAGGAAGAAGATGATACAGACGATGCAGGCGCAGTGCCGATGATAACAGCAGGCGTAGCATACAGTTGTGGCAGCACTTTGATGTCGTTCATGGTTCAGCACAGCAGCACATTCAGCAAGGACGAGGTTGACGTAGTAGCAGCAATTCTGCAGAAGGTGGCCCTGCTGAAGGCCAGTAGCAGGCAGCAGGCATCAATCACTCAGTTCTTTCCAGCAGCATCAGCAGCAGATCGGGGCGCTGCTGCTGCTGCTGCTGCTGCAAAGAAGCATTAGTGCTAGGCGTTAGCTGTCAGCAAACTTGTGCAGTTTGCTATCAGGGGAAGGTGAACACACAGGAAAGGATGGTGGCCCC
The DNA here is from genome assembly GCA_002588565.1 of Coelastrella sp. UTEX B 3026. Lineage (NCBI taxonomy): Eukaryota > Viridiplantae > Chlorophyta > Chlorophyceae > Sphaeropleales > Scenedesmaceae > Coelastrella > Coelastrella sp. UTEX B 3026. The sequence goes on along the minus strand of NSMO01014681.1, from coordinate 3,663 downwards.
TTGCATGTAGCATGTTTGTATACAACAATTGGCTTGGCGTTCTATGTTGCATGAGCCAACTCACATAGGGGATGTGGACTTGTTGGCCGGTTCAACGGCTGAGTTGCAGCATCTGCAACCGATGCTGCGGCTGCAAGGTGTTGGATTGAAGATTTGTTGTTGAGTGAGGCTGCTGCGAATGAACTGGCACGGCCAACAAGCATGTGTGCATATGGATTCTGTGCAGAGGCGGATATGAACAGCGGGCTGTTTTGAAAGGTGACAGAGCAGGTGCAGGCCAGCACAACCCTGCACTTTGAGCGCCTAGGGGACATGTCGTCCCGATTTGGGACACGCTGCCAGCATAACAGAAGTAAATCTTCATGAGCGGCCTTGTTCTGGGGTTCAATGTGCCGCATATGGTGGCATCTCCTGCATTTGGGTATTGGCCATTCCCGTCTACTGCAAGACCAGAGCAAATTTGAGAATGAATTACGAGAACGGAAAAAGTCAAACGCGTACTTGCGGCCGTGGACTTGAATTCGAAGAAGTGGGGAGTCTCGCACGCGATAAGCGGAAGCAAGGCCCAGATGTCAGCTGCGCACTACGCCTCGAGTGAAAATAGTTCCTCAACTAGTCATAGGGATTCACGCGCTGTCTTATCTAAACTTCCCGGAGAGGGGCGCTATGATGATGATCAAACGTGACCTTCCCGCCAAGTGGCTTGCAAGGTGCGTACCGACCGACCGTCGACCTTCCGGGCGTACCCGTTGTCCCATGTGACATTCAACCTGCTGACCTGACATGGGAGGTGTGCTCAACGGATTTTCAGTTACCGATGCACACAAGCATGCCTATAAAAGGCGTCGGTGATCTCTCGACAGCATTCAGTGACTCTTGAGTGAAGCGACTTGCACCTTAGCACCGTTAACGTTGCAACGGGCACAGTGTGTGGAGCTAATTCTGATCTACTGCCCATAAAACAACCAACCTATTGAAGCCGGTGCATCCACAATTCCCACTATGATGGTGCGTAAAGCACCTACTGCCATTTCCCTACTAAACCCTAGCCCCATCAGCTGAGTAATATTCACATCAACTGTCAGCAGCAGTGCTGCTGGCCCCTGGTACTGCTGCTGGCGGGTGGTGCTGCCGGCATCTGCAGCAGCAGCAGAACTGCCAGCAGCCACCTGCTGCTGCTATCGCTGCTGCTGGGGCATCTCGGCAGCAGCCACCTACAACATTCCAAACCGCATAGATGCTGCTGCATCAACATCTCCGCCCATCGCCTGTCAAGTATCGCCTGGCTGACATTGCCTGTAAAGCCCCGACTGCCACAGCCCTACTAAAACCCCATTTCATAAGCTGATTGATGTGGTGCAATAGGATCGGGATCGTTTCACCTCATCAACACCTGCTGCTGTTGCTGCTGCTGCTGCTGGATCTAATGCTGTTGGCATCTCATCAGCAGCGGCGTATCTACATTCCAACTGATATAGATGCTGCTGCATCCACATTCCCGCCCATGGCCCGCAAAGCCCCAACCGCCACCTGAACTTTCTTACTAAGTCCATTCCATAAGCTGACTGCTGTGATACAATAGGATCGTTTTCACCTCATCAGCACCTGCTGCTTTGCTTCCCACTGCTGCTGCTGCTGCTGGCGGGAATGGCTGTTGGCATCTACTGATGAGGCATTTTGTCAGCAGCGGCTTGCCTACATCCCAAATAGCATAGATGCTGCTGCATCCACATCGCCGCCCATAGCCTGTAAAGCCCCGACTGCCACATCCCTACTAAACCCTAGCCCCATCAGCTGAGTAACCTTGGACTCGTCAACTACTGCTGCTGCTGCTGGTTGTCCCGGCTGCTGCTGCTGCGCTGGGACCTGTGCAGCGTTGCCACCGGCAGGGGCAGCAGCTGGTGCTGCTTTGTCAGATGCTGCTGTTGCTGCTGCTGTAGAATCTGTCTCCATAGCACTTGGGCCTCCTGCTGCTGCTGCTGCTGGAGGGTTGCTGCGGCTGGGAGTAGCAGCACCAGCAGCAGCAGCAGCAGAGCTGCTGGCGCCTGCTTCGGCTTTTGCTGCTTCTTTGACATTCTTTTCAGCCTGCTGCTGCGACACCTACATGTACAACAAAGCAGTTGCAGTGCACTCCCGCATCAGACCTTTGCGAATTGAGTACAGAGTTGCAAGCAGCCATATCCAGCCCAATGCCAGTGGCAGCTGTTATAAGTCTCATTTGCCGTAGCAGGCTGTCTAAGATGGCGAGAGTTTTTACATTTCAACTTGCTGCTGTTGCAGGGTTGCTGCAACTTTGGCATTCTTTTCAGCCTGCTGCTCGGACACCTACATAAAGAAAAACACAATCGCAGTGTACTATCCAAGATCAAGACCTTGCGAATCGAATACAGAGTTGCAAGCCGACTGCAAAGCCATATCCAGCACAATGCCAGTGGCAGCCTCAATCTCATCTACCGTAGCGAGCACCGGTAAGACGGTGAAAGCATATACATGTGACTTTGCTGCTGTTGTAGAGTGAACTTTATGACCCGCAGGGCACCCAGGCGACAGCCACGTGCGGCATTTTCCTTGGCTTTTGCGAAGCAGATGAAACCCTGGTCTCGTCTGTCATGCTTTGCTCTATGAAGCTCGGGCAAACAACAGGATGTGTGGTTGCAAACTGATACCAGAAGCGGAGCAGGGAAGGCCACAGTACTTGCAGTGACAAAGAGCTGATGCTTAAGACAGGAAGTCAGACCTTTGGAACGAGAACATCATGTGCGTTGCCTTTCAGACATGCTGTGACAACAAGCTAGATCAATGAACTGGCCGCTGACAAACACTGAACAGTACGCCCTCTGTGAGCCTCTCAAACTTTTCTTGAGCAAGATATGCTGCCAACCAGCGTGGCGCAATAAGCTTCAAAATCGCTATCGATATCGCTATACTCTTTTTTGTCGATCAACCAACAAGGGAAAGATGAGCAATGGCGGCTGCAAGATGCTTCATCCGCTATGAGTCTCTTGAAATCTGTTACAGCGAATTCAACAGCTGACTTACAACCAATTGAATACCAAGACACGAATGCACTAAGTTACTTACATCTTCTATGTGTCTCTTGAAGTCTTTGGGTATCTCATGTTCTGGCAGGAACTTCAGAGTGGCGTCACAGCTGTTGAACCGCAGTTCACCTGCAGCACAACCACAATAACTGCAATGATTAGACAAGCAAGCCAGAGGAATTGAGGGTACATTATTTTTTTGGGTTTTATAACTGAGGGCACCAGTTTGGACACATCTATCGTGCTTCAGCAGGATCTCCAGTCTTGCCAACGACGCATCGCAGCTCTGGAATCACCTGCAGCACAGCGCAGTTCACCTGCAGTACACGCATAACAAGTGCAATGATTAGAGAATGACGATGACAATCACAGAAGCAAGCCGGAGGACTCAAGGGTGTTTCCACAATCTGAAGGCACATGGCTGAGTTTGCGTGATTGGGCACATCTATCGCGTTTTAGCGTCAACTTCAGTGTTGCATCACAGCTGTTGTAGCGCAGTGTACCAATAGCACAACCACAATAATGATGAATACAAGTTGGATAGTCGAGGGGTGCGTTGTATGTTTGTGGGCACCTGCTTGAGTGCATACATCATGCTTTACAGGGAACGTTGCACAGGACA
>NSMO01014680.1:0-14148 GCA_002588565.1 Coelastrella sp. UTEX B 3026 | reverse complement strand
TGGCCAGCCTTGTGCTATGGATCGACAGCATCCACCTCAGCGACAGCAGCAGCTGCATCGTTGCATGTTCCAATTACTCAACCATCTACACTTGGTCGGTAGTGTTGCTGTAGTTTTGCTTGCAGGTTTGACACGTTACGCTGGCGTTTCGACTTCTTCGGCAAAAGGACCTTATACTCGATGGCCTGGTCGGCGTGGGTGGGGTTCGCCACCCCACGGCCCCGGACGCTGACCCTGTGTTTCACTTCGCTTCAGGTAAACTGGTGGTGCAGGCGACGGTTTCGAAGTGTCAGCGTCAGAGCCTGTCAGAGCTTTGTCATGCGCAGCCCAAGACTCTTAAGAGGGTGGCGTACCCCATGCATGACACGACAGCTCTTGCCAGCGCATCTATCCTGTTTGCATTGGCTCAGTCTCTTTTACACGTGTGAACCCCAGGGGTGTTAAGCGCTTGATTAGCCCCTGATTTAGAGAGTCGGGGCAATAAAACAGATCTATCATTGTTATAGTCTATAGAACAGGCCGTTCTTGCAACTCTGACTGTTTTACCATGGTAAAGAGACGGTTTCGAATTTAAGTTACTATATAGGCATATATGCCTAGACCAGGCATTACTAGGGCTAGGAACACTGTACTAACCTAGGTGTTAGCAGCCCAGTCCAACTGAAAATGGGCACTGTTACTAGCGTAGTATAACCTGCAGTCCGCCGTAGGGCCAGTCTCGCCATTCAACCAGGTTTGTCCTTGTTCAACAACCTGGAGTCCGAGTCCAAGAGTCTAAGCTTCAAGCTAAGTTAGTCTCTTAAGAGCCATGGTGGAGTCAGAACACAAGGAGCAATCCTGCTTGGCAAACATAGCGGTACCACTTACATCTCAGAGCCATTATCCAACACAACACCACTTTATCTCATCTTGTTGACACACTTCTGCCAGCCTGAGCTGATTGGCCTATTACTCTTTACACCACACAGACCCCACCCAACATGCCACCACCCCGAGGTGGCTATGCACCTGTGCTGCCAATCCGCACCTATCGTCCCAGTGACCCTGCTAGGCAGCAGACTGCTCTGTTCAATAGCTGATAGAACCATCGCCCTCAGTAATGATGTCCTTGAAAGTTGCGCCTCCTGGAATCATAGGCAGCACGTGCTCAATGTGTGGGACCATAACTTCAAGCAGATATGGCCCCTCGGTGTCGAGCATCTCCCGCACAGCTGCTCTCAACTCAGACTTCTTGATCACACGCTTGGCTGGCACACCGAATGACTTCGCCATGGTGATGAAGTCTGGGTAGATATCCTCCTCATTCTGTGTGTCGTGCCATTCAGCCTCCCTCTTGCCCAAGTATGTATGTGCACGGTTGGCCTGCAGAAACAGCAACAGGTGACGAGCCATCAGCAGCAGCCACTGAAAGCATCAGCAGCTGACACAGCTGTGCAGCATATGAAAGCATCATCACCGTGTCATCATCACGCCACACATTTCAGCAAGAAAACGCCACAGAGGCAAAGCCGGATCTAAAAGCAACCCTGAAACAAATCTGACAGCGCCTGACAATCCGTCCAGCAGTGCCAAGTTGGCACCGACAGCTGCACAACTTGCATGCGACTGCAACATGCTGAGCCTGCAGCATTGAAGCTGGCCCAAGTGTGTCTCTACCACCTGTAGCCCACCTTGTAGAACCTGTCCTCCCACTGCACCACCATTCCTAAGTGCTGGTTGTTGAGCAGAAGGATCTTGACGTTCAGCTTCTCAATGGCAGCAGTAGCCAGCTCTTGGCAGTTCATCAGGAATGAACCATCACCTGCAACATCACACGACATGTGTAGCAATGTCGGACATCATGTGAAGTGACGCAGCCCATACACACTCGGTATATGTGCGTTAGCACAAGATAAGCCGGCTTTTTGTCAGCAAATCCGAAGCCATACCCATTGCGCTGGTTGTGTCACATTATCACACTGCACACACCAGCCAGGCCGGGATTCAGAGAGGCAGCATGAAACCACGGCATGAGCAAAAGCCATATGCATCGCTGCCAGAACTGCCACTATAACTGCCACCACTGCTATCAGAGACCAAAGACGATCTCACCATCAATGTCAATGACCACACGAGATGGTCGCCCGTTCTTGCCATCGTGTGCTGCTGCTGCTCCCAAAGCGCTCGGCAAACCGAAGCCCATGCTGCCCAGACCACCAGATGTCACCCAGCGGCGAGGCTCGGGTAGTGGGTACCACTGTGCTGCAAACATTTGATGCTGGCCAACGCCGGTGGTGATGATGGCCTCACCCTTAGTTTCCTCGTACACAACCTACAGGGTGAACATTGGTGAGAGAACGGACACAAGTGTGAGGAGACGGAGGCAGCTGGGCTCTGCTGCATTCGACTATGAGCACAGAATGACAGCTGGCACAACACAACGTGTTGTGATGACAGCCTTCCACATACGCGTAGTTGTTATTCTTCCTTCTATCTGCCTAATACCCTCTGCATACATACATTATAGTTGCTGTCTAAGGGCTAGGACCATGCAAGCAGATCGCTAGCATAATGGCCATCGCTGTGGTCAATAGCACTGGAGCTCGCACTACTGGGTCGCATTGTCTTGCATTAATCAACCTTTCAACAATGCAAGACAACGTGACCCAGTAAGCACGAGCTTCTTCAGTGCTATCGACGACAGCGATTACCCCCATGCTAGCAGTCTGCTTGCATACTCCTAGCCGTATTATACTACTGCCAAGTCTGCCTGGTGCAGCCTGTACCTGAAACCAAACGCCACCAGGCGGCTAAGCAAGATAAGAATAGGAACACCTTACTAGCTGATGAACTCACCTCAACCGCATGCTGTGGAGCGATAACATCCTCCCTGTCCGGGTACCGCATAGGGAACTTCTGCCGCTGCGCCTCAATCTCCGCGCGCCAGTCGGCGTACTGCTGCTCGCTGACGGGGTCCTGCTCGAGCATCCTGTTCAGCATCTGCAGAGCTGGCTTAACGTCAGCGCAGATAGGGATATGTGCGGTCTTGTTCTTGTCGATTTCGGCGGGATCGATGTCGATGTGAATGATGCGTGAGCGTGTGGCGAAGGCCTCCAATTTGCCGGTCACACGGTCATCAAACCGGACACCCAGGGCAATCAACAGATCAGCCTGTGAGCAGCAGTACATGAGTTTATCAGGCTGCTTCATATGCCGCCATAACGCAACTGCCCTTTTGAAACAACACTGCGTTGCCACAGAGGCTGATTCAGAAGCATGTGCAAAGGTGAAGCTTGCATGTCCCATATCCCGTAAAACAGGCTACTGCAACATAGTGTTTGAATTGTTGGTGCACACTTGACAACCTCCTGGCATCAAATATTCATCAACATGCGCGCTACAGCAAACATGCTTTCATCCCGGACTTGCAACAATATGCCATCACACAGTAATGACAAATGACATACTATGTGGCTCACCTGATCAACAGCGTAGTTTGCATACACTGTTCCGTGCATACCCAACATCTGCAATGACAGGGGATCTGCCACAGGGTAGGTGCCCAGACCCATCAGCGTCTGTGTAACGGGGATCTGAGTGCGAGCAACAAACTCACGGACCTCTGGGGCGGCGTCAAGGCAGCCACCACCAAGGTAGATCATCTGCAGAACAACCCACAACAAATGAGCATCATGAGGTCAGTGTCAGGACAGCACAGGCGTCTTGACAGTCACAGTCACATCTAGCATTTTATGACCCGTAACTTATATCCTATGTATCCTAACCTGTAACACAATGCTGAAAGTGTCATAGCATACGGCTGTGAACAACATCAAAGGCCAACAAGCTCTAAAGCACATGTAACTGAAACCTGACAAGTGAATGACATGAGCCCAGAAGAATAGATTTCGAGGCGCGGGGCCAATGGCCGCTGGGCTATGGCGAACTGATATGGCTTGACATACTCACAGGCTTGCGAGAGGTCTTGAGTGCCTTGACAACAGCAGCCAATAGTGCTGGTTCAGGTGGAGCAGGCAGACGGCTCATGTAGCCGGAGATAGCCATGGGTGTGTCCCAATCAGGGGTGGCAAGCTGCTGCTGGATATCCTTGGGGACATCAACAAGCACGGGGCCAGGACGGCCAGTGCGAGCCAGGTAAAAGGCCTACATGGTACACACATTCACAGTTGCCACAGGTTACATGCTGTTGCACACGCATTGGCGCAACACTTTGACCAGTAAAAATGCGTGGAATGACGATCATTGATCACAATGGATGCAGGACACTGTGTTTTGCTGATGTCGGCTGCTGAGAGCAAATGTCATTAGTGTAGCGTACGCTACACGCTGCCAGACCCGATGAGTAGCTTTGTTCTGGGACGCACTGTACAAACCCCAGCCATGCTGGAACACAGCAACTAGCCAAAAAACACCCGTTGCCCTCTGTATACCAGTATACATGGTAGGCAGATGATGAGCAAGTGGTTGACAAGCGGTCACGTACCTCCTTCATGACGCGTGGAAGGTCCTCAATATCCATCACAAGGTAGTTGTGCTTTGTGATGGCACGAGTCACCTCAACAATGGGGGTCTCCTGGAAGCCATCTGTACCAATCAACTTGCGAGGAACCTACACCACACACTACGCAACTGCCTTAGCGACTGACAAGCACTGCTACCCTACACGCTGATTTGCGCCTTTGATGCAAGCATGGCAGTGATGGAATCACGTCTTTGGTTGTGGTAGTTTCCGACTCTGAAACACGGCGCGGAGCCAATGGCCATAGAGCTGCGGCTGGTGGGTAGCTTATACATTTTACACGTCATCGTTCTTGAATACCTCGTCCCTGTGCACATGCCTTGCGGCAATTCTGTTAGTACACAGCCAGGCCTCACAGGAACTGCTGCGCAACCTACTGCTGTGCGACCCAAATATACTGCTGTGTAACCTAGCTAGGTTAAGCCAAGAGCCTGCTTCAAGCGACTGAGACTGCTTTTCACTCACTGTGCCTGCTAAAGCATTCTGAACAGACCAGCTGCTGATCTGCTAGCAGCAAACCAGCAGCAGCGGAAGCGTGACAAATGCTCTATAGCAGTCCTTACCTGTCCTGTGATAGCCACCAGAGGCACAGAGTCCATCATTGCATCAGCCAGACCAGTCACCAGGTTGGTTGCACCTGGGCCAGATGTAGCAATGCACACACCGACCTTACCGGTGGTCTTGGCATAGCCCTCTGCGGCAAAAATCTCACCCTGCAGGGTGATTCAACCACAAAGCATGGATGCGAGTGACTTGTGAGTGGATACATGGCTGCATGTGGGCGGGTGACTAAGCACATCGACATCTCCTGCTGCATGTGGCAATGGTTGCTGTCAGTTGCAGGACGTGGGCATGCAGCCCATTCATCATGACATGATGCTGTTATTGGCCAGCAACTGCTGCAAGACGCGCTTCCTACTACAGCACTCCAGGGGGATCTGCTATTGCTACTGCTAACCAACTCTTGCTGCTGCTAACCGACTGGTCTGTGGTAACATGGTGAGATGCACAGCTGCAGGTATGTGTACAGCAGCAAACATGCAGCAGCTGCAGGATGAACTGATGCTGCCTAGCTGGCAGTACCTGCTCGTGTCTGCACAGGATATTTGAGATGGTCTCGCTGCGTGTGAGAGCCTGATGGATCTCCATGGAAGCACCTCCGGGGTAGGCGAAAACAGTGTCAACACCCTGCAAGCAGCAACGAGCATGACTTAGTCATTACTACTACTATTAGTCCCACCATGCTAACCGTTTGCGCATTTTTAAGAGCTTATGCGACTTGTAAGCATGATGCCACGTGTGGATCCTGCTGGGAAACCCCTGCCATGTCGATTCATGATGACTCGCTGCTGCACTCCAAGCCCTGACCTGTGCTGAGAAGCGTTGTAACGCCAACTAATACAGATCCCACAGAGCTCAACTGCTATCACTGTTCAGCACAAACTTCGCTGGTATGCTGCTGTCTGACGGAGACTTGTAAGCATGTGCAAATCCTATTGGTAAACCCCTGCCATGTCAATGCATGATGACTCGCTGCTGCACTCCAAGCCCACATCAGCTGCACTCCAAGCCCACCTCGCGCTCCAGGGCTTGGACAAGGATATCACAACCCTTGCGAGCCTGGCCATTGAAACGATCGACCCAGCTGATAGGGCCTGCACACCAGGAGCACAACACAGAAGTCTGAGTCAGCAGATGTTGCGGCAGGCATGTCACCTATGGTGGATCCAAGAGCTTGGCTGCCACATAGGAAGGGTATAAAGGGGTTGTATTGATGCGAAATCGTAGCCGGCTGTAAGCTGACAAGCTTGGAAGCTGGTTTCTTGTGCAAACAGCAGTGACCACTGTACCCGGAAGGTCACAAGCACTGCTGCACAGTGCACGGTGAACCACCAGCTCAACTGCCAAAATTCTTGGGAATATCCCCATCTCGGACTTATACTGGCAGCGTAAAGGCGACTAGCCCTACTATGACCCCTGTCCCGCTGATGATGAGCCTGCTTGATGCTGACTATGCCAACCACCACCAACTGCCGCTAACTACTGCTGGTGAACCCCTAAACAGTGCTATGAGCCCTGTGCAGCCCCTATTGGACGTCAGCAGATGCCATGCTCACTTTCTGCATCCACAGCAGCTTGGGCAGCTTGGCGAGCCTTGTTCAGCTGCAAGACAAACAACCTTGGGTTGAGCTAGATATGAGGGAGCCACAACATGCTTCTGGCGCCATCAAGTGTTGGAGCAACAGCGCCAAATGGGGTGCTGGCAACTGCAAGATACGCTTGATGACTCGTTTGTAGTCACCAGGGGTTGTTTGAGACTTTACTAGCAACCCACCCAAGATAGTGTCGAAACATTCCCGGAACGACGGCTGAACAGTGGAGCAAAGAGCGTCGTTTTGCTGAAAGAGGCAGATAGCACTTTGATCGAGGCATACCTCTGAAGCGTCCATCTTGCTGGCCTTGCCCCCTTCGGCTAGCTTGGCGTAAACCACTGGCATGCATCGGTTTGGCCTGCAACAGCACAGGCGACGTAAGCCACTGCCGGAGAGCTACAAGGCAACTGTAAGCTTCGCATACGTCTGCTGTTAAGCTCACTTGGTGTTTCTGCTGCGCTGTGCCGGGTGGGAGTGTTGCACCTGCAGTCAAGTTGTGATGGCCTGGGTGAGCAGAAAGACCATTCAAACGTTTTGCGCAGATCCTTGCTAACATACCTTGCCAAACATGGCCGGTGCGGCATCCCTGGCTGTGTGCCTGCAGGCACGATGTGCCTGTTGCTGCATGCTGAAAGCCATGTTTCCTGTCGGGCGGCTGTATCCCCAGGCTTGACAGATTATTGCCGCGCGCTGTGAAAGGGCTTCGATGCTGCCATGCGTGCACAATTGTCGTTGCTGAGGACGGTGTAACAGAGGTGTCATGCCCTTCTGCCTCCCCTTCTTCTGGCGTCAATGAGGAGCAGAAACAATCACATTTACGTTTCTGTACCGAGATCGCTGGGTCACGTGCGGAGATGCCACCTTCGACAATGGCCCCACCCCAGGCCTGCCAGTTGCTCCGGAAGCAAGTGGTTGGATGCGTAAGCTACGTAAACCAGCTGCTTTTCGGCCGAAAGCCAGACTCCATACACGCTGTTGTAGACTCGATAGTCGTAGGCACAGCACCGGCACGTGGCGTACTGAGACTGTACCTTCCTCCGCCAACCACAGTTGTGTACCTAGCCAAAGTTACTGACATTGACGAGTTGCTCTGTTGTCACTGTTCGCAGCCCAACCACCATCATGACTCACGCAGACTCATCATTCTGCTCCACATTTTCCAACATGCAGGGCACAGTGAACTGAAATGAGGGCTCTGCAGGAACACAGTACCGCGGGTACTGTTGCTCCGAGCCACTGACGGTCACCTTTACAGTACTCCAGTGCAGTGCCACCTATCATGCTAAGCATGCTTGTTAGTGAATTTGTCACAAGTCTAAGCCTCTTTCACAAAGTATTATGAAGTTTTTACTTCTGTCATGGTAGGTATCCTGCTCGTCGTGTGTCATGCCAACATTGCAGAATCTGTACTGTGAAGTTTGGCTCATGCAACATAGAATGCCAAGCGAGTTGCTGTATCAAGGCGAACCAGCCAAGGTGCAACTTGAGGGTTTTGATGCCTGGACAGTCCAGGCTGCTGCAGGGGCACTGCTGATGATCCCAACCCTCATTGACCGCGAGCGCGCTGCTCCAGTATGTTCGGGGCGTGGTGTTGAAACGGACCAGCCACAGAGCCACTCACTGTGCTTCATACATACTACTGCCAGCGCATCCAACTTGTTGCATGGCTCAGTCACTTTTACATACTTTCAGGAACCATTGAAAAAAGTATTTTGAAGCCTATAAAAGTGAAGTTTAGTTCTGGTAAGCGCTCGACAAGCAGGATGCTGACACAGCCAACTTGCAAAACCCTGACACAGCCAGACAAGCATTTGGTGTACAGCAATTCGATGTAAAAGTAACGGAGCCAATGCAACAAGATAGATGCGCTGGCAAAGCTGCAGTGCCATGCAGGATGTTGCATGAGCTACACTTCACAGCCAGACAAGCGTAAGTCACCAGTAGTCATGATGCAATAGAACTTTCTCTGGCCACACTATCATATGGTGCATACGTCGGGTGGCGGCCCCTTGCATGTAGCATGCAGCAGTTTGCTTTCCATTCTATGTTGCACGAGCCAAACAACAGAACTTCCCAGTATCATACTGAGCCACGGTGGCTCAACAACTTGTCAAAATATCAGTTATTCTTGCTTCGTTATATACTCAACTAGAGCACTGGGTAATTGTTGATCCCTCAAAGCACGAACACGGCAAAGCCCAAGCTCTAGCACAGTTGCACAGCACTCCGGCTGAGTCATTTCAACTGCCACAATACAGAATGTGTCATGAGAGGAAAGCTACTGTGGACGAACTGCTGCTGCTACTCCTGTTTTAGGAGCAGCAGCAGAGGATCCAGCTGGCAACCCCTTTTGCTCCATCCACACACGTAACAACCTGTACGCATTCTGTAACGCCCTTTTCTGGGACTTATCTGCCACCTGCCCCATCAAAAATAACGTCATTCCCAAAACCGCAAACACGCCAGTGCCCAACATCAACCCTGCGACCTTCCACATTCCCTGGAACACCAACTCAGGCAAAAACCCAGGCAGGGCAAAAGCCGCGTAAACCACAGAGGCCAACATAAACCCTCCTAAGGCCGATAGGGTATAAGAGCTGCCAGTAAAGCTCTGGATGCCCTCCTCTAGTAGCATCGCTGCCGCTAGAGCTGTTGCAACCTGCTTTGGAATCGGCATAGATCCTCCTTCTCCCAGTCCCTTCTGCTGCTGTGATGCGGCAGTGGAATCAGCCTCAGCCCTCCTGCCTTCTGCCGCTCCTGCTGCCGGGCCCAACTTCATGGCCTTGGATCCAGCAGCAGCAGCTGCTGCTGTACGTGGCAGCAGCGTGACTCTGACAGCGAAGTGATCTGAGTAGGATATGCCGGCTGCTGGAACCTTCTGAAGAGTTACTGTTGCACTTGAGCATGACATGTCTGTCCATATATAGTCTGCAGAGCAACAGGCAACAGCAGCAGCAGCAGCAGCAGCATTGTCAGCAACACATAACCCGCTGCATCTCAACTAACCCAGGTACCAAGAGAGACCGGGTTAGCCACAACAGTCCATTAGATCATTACCAACAAAGGTCTGAGGCTGTGGCGCAGAGTTCTCCAGGCACATCCAGCTTGCCAGAACGGAACTAGTCGCAAGTCTCCGTGTCTGTGACACCCCTTCCTCTGATGTAGTCTGGCAAAGCATTGCATTTGTTACATTACACCCCAGCTGCTTATTGAATTGCCTGGCTCACTCAGGTCGTCTACCACAACATGTCCAACAGCACTCAGAAGAGGCCTGCAAACTTTTTTCAACGGCTCACCTATGCGTTCTGGCACTTGTCGTTTGAACTGGAATGTGTTCCCTGGAGCGTGACAAGTGTGACCCTCCGGATTCTCGTCCACCCCTGGCTGCTCACCATCACTGCTGCTGCTGCTGCTGCGCTGGGCAGCAGTAACCCATGCATCGGTAAGGTTTGGTAGTCGGAGCCGCAACAGATCAACTTCCAAGGTATCCGGCTTGCAGTTGAGATCGCCGCCAACAATGACGTGTCTGGCGGCGCTGCTGCTGCTGCTGCTATCCGTGCTGCTGCTACTGATTACGCTCACAAGTTCAGATAGCTCGAGAAGCTGAGCGATGCGGGTACCTGCATAAGTGATGATAGTCAATCTCAAAAAGCAACAATGGTTTGCAGTATCGATGAAGGGTGGCAGGGCTCGTACGGCCTTGATAAGCGAAGTGCTGCAGAAGACCAGGAACTCATGAAACCAGCAAGCCTTGCTAAAGCTGAAATTTTGAGTTTGGTACTTTATACCGCTGAGTGACAACTGCTATTCCAGGCAGCTCCTAGGCGTCAAGCTCTCGCATGAGGAGTTTCAAGGCTTTGTGCCATGTACACCAGCCACTGCTGCACTAGTAGAGCCGGTACGAAGCAATAACCTCCAGCACTTGGAACGAAGAGTATTGACACAGTGGTGTGTGGCCTTTATCATTGATCAACAACACAGGACAGCCATTCAAATCACAAGCATCTGGGCAGTTGAGGATGAACGCTGAACAGTCCCAACATTAAACTAGCCAGTCACAATAAATTAGCCAATCAGTGTACCTGCATCATCGTCATCTGCGATTCTGCTGCCATGCCAGGCTGGCACATTCCTAGGACCACTCCCCTCCACCGCTGCCAGTGCTGCCTTGTCACCCGTGACAGCAGCAGCAGCAGCAGCTGCTGACCTGGCAAGCTCGGGCGTGGGCTGGCGGTAGTCGTGACAGTAGTTGGCGTGTAGGTGGGTGTTGAAGACGTCCACTTCACCCAACGGGGTGGACAAACGAACCCATCCGACACCTACAAAATAGTTTGCAAAGATATTATCACTGTTGCATTTGTTGCTACATTGCCATTGTCAAAGCGCCAATAGTTAGCGAGTTGGCTGGTCCTAAGCTGAAGCATTGAAGCTCTTTATGGTTCTGAGCTGCTGTGCTGCAACCCAAGTGCAAGCAGCACTGAGCCAGGCTAGCTAGTACACGGCTGGAGCACTTTATGTAAGTGTTGGAGTGGTGTATCATGGGAATGCCGTGTGAGACTGTTGAGGTGAGGACCTGTGGCGTTGCCATGCAACAGTTCCCGCTGCATCCTGTTTACCATGCACTTGTGGTATGGTTTCGTAAGGGCAGAGAAGACTTTACGCCGCCTGCAGCACTGCTGAGGTCACAAATTCGGCTTTTGCTTCCCTACATTACTAGAATCAGCCCTTGAGCAACGTACAGGTTCTGTATCTGTCAAAACCATGGCTGATGATGTAGGCTTGCAGTGGGTAGCTGCAGTACAGCAGTAAGCCATACCTTTGCCGGCATAGTAGTCGCCACAGCTGATGGATGAAGCAAAGCCAGCAGCAGCGTAGCGCCAGAACTGATGACGTATGATTGGGTGGCGTGATAGAGTCACCAGTCCGGCACCAAACATGCCAGACCTGAAGTGTGTGCAGTGCAGCAGGCCTGCTGCTTTGCCTGCCTTGATAAGGGTCTGCGCATCTGAGTCTACCCACACTTCTTGAAGCAGTACGATGTCCTGAAGCAGCACAACGGCGGGAAGCCTACAGGTTCGAAGAAGCCTTGAAGGCACTGAACACGCAGGCTACTGCTCGGCTTGAGAACGCAACACAGGAGAGCCTGGTCGGTTTTGACTGGTACTGCTTGCAGCAGTGTGTGCCATGTAAGAGGGGGAGACAGCTGTAACAACTGCAACAGACAGTAGGAAATTTGTTGCTGACCTCTTTGCAGGTTTGAAGATATTGTGCGAGGTACCTGCGAAGCAGGCGTCAAAATCGTCAACTGACCCACGGCATTGTACTCTGCTGTCAGCCCTTTTTCGTAAAACAAAAACGGACGTATTGCCCACCTAACACGTTCCTCTCGTCGTTTGCTAACCAGCCACAAGCCCCACACGTTCAGAGTGAGAACAGCTAGCTCGGACATTGGAACTGCTGCCTCTTGATGCTGCCTAGAGGGGTGAATATAGGTCCGCCAAAGATCTGAATAGTTGTCCTGCTCCTTACTATCCTGTGTGTCGCCCCGAAAGCCAAGAAAACTGGCTTTGCAACTTGTGCTATGCTTGCGATCAGACAAGCAATGCTTGACAGAACGGTTTGATGCAGCGCAGCGTCTCTCACAGTCAGCAATGCAACGTCCCACAAGCGCCGACGTACTGCGTTGTAGACGCCCAGTCAGCATCTAAGAGTTGTGGCAGAAGCAGCCCCACAACCCTGGGCGAGACGACTGTCAGACATCACTGGCGATGAAGTGTGCCAATGATCAAGCGATGCAGCTGCTTTCATAAATCCAATATATGTGCAGCGACAATCAAAGACACAATGACATCACGGTCGCAGTACAGCAGGGTCGACAGTCTGTACTGGCCTTGACCGCCAGACCCTGTGCCAGCACAGAGCACAGCCAACAAGGGATTGAACATACTTGCCACACAACGCATACACCGTGTCTTTGACGGCTTTTGCTGAAATTCGGCCGGCTGTTTGCCGATATATGCACTGCAGTACAAGACAGCAAGTACAGGGGCCGCTGCTGGGAGAACGCTGCGGGGGGACCTGAGAAGGCGGCTACAGAACGATACCATCATTCCAAGCGTACAGGTGGCCTTTGGGTGTGTGAGATCCGGTATGTGCAGGCGACAAGGCATACCAGGCTGGACACCAGCTCCTGCCCAAGAAGTGCCCCTGCAGGGTCTGGGTGCCCAGGCGGCCGTGAATGAATCAGTCCCAATAGGAAAGAGTACTGAACGGCGCTTACCGCAGCAACCTGCGACAAACCATGGTACTCATCTGGCAGGAAGGTTGTCGGGCACAGTCTTCGCCCGTGGTTGTGCTGGAACGAGAACGACGTCGAATAAAAAATGCTACAGGTCTCCAGCATTGTTGATGCGCGGTCCCTGACACCAGACAGCGTTTGCTGCACCACGAACCACCGATACCCAACTGTCTGACAGGCAAGATGCCAAGGCGCCAGAACGTCGCCAGCTTCTGAACAAAATTGCATCTAGACTGCAGAATTTTGCTTAGGATCGCTACAATGCTTCGAACTACTGACCGCGCATGTTTATCATGAGGCCGGGAGCATCCCGCCTGCACGCGTGCTTAATAGTCGTCGTGCTGCAATTACTAGCGAGGTCTGCAGTCACGCGTGCCGTAGAAGCGCAGGGCAGTTCCTGGCCAGCCTGTGCACCAGCAGCACCCAGCGGTGCAGGAGCTTCCCTTGTTGTCGCACAGAGCCAGGAGATAACCAGGATAAACCTGCCAGCGACTTCTCATGGCTGTACTCTTATGTTTGCTGCCGAAGGCAGCACGCCTGGGCCTGCAGCGGCTGTGCAGCGGCTAGCACCAAATGCGTTGATAGCAGGTGTGTAGTGTGGCTGGGACAGGATCTCATAATGCAAGACTGTGCGTAGCAGATCGCATATCTCACATTACAACTTGATAGCAATCGTGCCCAGCTCACCCTGCTGCTCATACTCCTGATATGTACTTGTGCCGGGACAGTAAGACGCGTCAGTCTCAGGCTTGTGCACAGGTCGCCAGAGTGTTTCGGATGCCGTACCTGGCAAAGTATAATTTCTTTTGCTGCTTTCGACATTCATAGGTGTATATGATGGCACTGTTGGACGGCCCCCAGCAGTACGGTTACGCACGGTGGAGGGTGCGGGCCAAGGCCAGCTACTGCTATCAGCAGGTGTGCCACCTGGGTTGGGACCGTCATACTAGTGATGCATACGCTTCATGCCCTGCACTGTGTGGAGCTCTGTTCTTGAAGCTGGTTCTTGCAACACACTGATTCGTTGGGCAATCAGTGCATCAGGACCAAGCAGCTGCTCCCTGACCTGCAGCTGAACCAAAAGCAAAGTGATCTGCAGCGGAGCCAAGCAGCAAAGCGACCTGCAGCGGAACCAAGCAGCAAACGGTGTCGCCATCTTCGGGACCTTGGCTGCAGCG
>NSMO01014679.1:0-14185 GCA_002588565.1 Coelastrella sp. UTEX B 3026 | reverse complement strand
ACAGCAGATGTCCTCACCCAAAACATGTTGCATTGGGTTTCACAATGCGGCAGAACCCTGGTGATCGATCCTTGGCGATTAACACAGTACACCATGCGCCATCACCAGATCCGCACTTTTCTGCAACTTGCAAGGTTGCTGCTGCAGCAGGGCTTGCAGGACAGCTTGCAGGAAAGGTTGCAGGAAACCCAGAATTGGCGGGAAAAGGTTGCTGGGCGTGTCATTGATGGCTTGCTATGCGTACTGCCTCTTTTGGGTCCCGGACATGAAGCTGATGCATTGCAGGCACTACAGTTGCTGTTTGGAGGCAGTACAAGTGCAGTACAATATGCAGAAGGCGGTACAGCAGCGCCAGGTCAGCAGCAGCAGCTGGTTGCACCGCTGCTGGCAGCAGCAGGTGAGGCAGTGCAGGATCTGTTGCAGCAGGGTGGCTCACTGGCAGCAGCAGCAGCAGGATTGAGAGACAGTGCATCACCTGAAGGGTATGATATTAGCAAGCTGCCTTATGCTCCAACTGTGGTAGCAAACACTGCTGCTGCTGCTGGTAGCGCTCGCAGCAGCAGCAGCAGTGAAGCTCAGGGTATAGACCCAGCAGTGTGGTGCCAAACCCTACTTGAGGGTTATGCTGTGACCTGGTTGTCAGTGATAGCACAGGAGGATGGCAGCAGCAGCAGTCCCCAGCAACAGCAGCAGGGTTCTGACAGCATCAGCAGCAGCAGCAGCGTCACTAAACCCTCTCTTGCATTACAGAAGGTTTATGTATCTGAAGTCGAGGGTTCAAGGTTGCCAGTACCGCCAGAGTGGTTTTTGTCAGAGATTCTGGCTTTGCCACACCATGCGGCTGCTGCTGCCAGCAGCAGTGGCAGAAGGCAGCAGCAGCGCTTGCATCCTGTGACTGCTGCTTTGCTATTAGCAGCAGGCCTGGAGAGGGCTGGCAGCAGCACTGGCAGCAGCAGCAGCAGTGGGTATGTGAAAGCAGTAAAGTCATCTGCAAAGTTGGAGGCTTTACTGAATTTGTTGTATCTGTTCAATACCTCTGAGCTGCTGCCAAACGCCAGCCGGCAGCAGCAGCAGCAGGGTTCTGATGCTGCTGCTGGGTTGGGCTTGGCGTGGCAGCAGCCTGATGCCCGATGGGCAGCTGCTGTGCTGACTCAGCAGTATGTGAATGACATAGTGCATAACACTGCTGCTGCTGCTGGATTGGTTGGCAGCAGTGGCAGCAGCACAGCAGCAGGAGCAGCCTGTCCGATCAGGTCGACCCTGCAACCCCAGCAACAGCAGCAGCAGCAGCAACGACAGCAGTCTTCACTGCTGCCCAGTTGGGCAGCGGCAGCAGCAGGCACTCAGCTAGTGGATCGCTTGGTCACAGATCTAGCAGACATCTCTATGGGCGATCCAATGTTTGCTTGCCATGTGGCGCTGCTGCTGCTGCCAGCAGCGGGACCCAAGCTGCAGCGAGCTGTGTGGGGATCCTTGACGCATCATGCGTGCTTGCATTTGCTGCCCACACCAAATGCATGCATTGGTGGTTCTGCTACTTATCTCGGCGTGCAGATAGATGGCCCTGATTCATACGAATCCACAGCTGCAAGTTTGGATGATAGTAACGCATCAGGAATGACAAGTAACACGTCACCCTGGAAGGCAGCAAAACAGCCATGGTTTGATATCCACCTAGTAGGTGATATGGCTAAAACCCTGGCACAGGGTGACCTTCGCAAAGCCCTAAAAATGGGCAGTGTAACAGGGTTTATGGCCCTGCATGGCATAGCAGCAATAGCCTTAGACCAGAATGCATGGAACGACAATGCAAGCAGTACTGCTGCTGCTGCTGGCAGTAGATCTGTTGATACTGAGGCTATGGCTGTGAATGTGTTACGTGGTGTGGTTAGGGCTTGTAGCCTTGAGGTTTTGCGGCAGTTGGTTGCAGCTGGCAAAGTCCGGGGTTTAGCAGTTGATGGTATGAGTAGGGCATTGGTGCAGTGTGTTCATGGTGATGCCCAGTTGATGGACAGAGTGGCGCAGCTGTTGTCATCAATGCAATGAGGTACCAAAGCATCACACACTGCAAGCATTATACAATGTGGACCCTATCGATATCATGCAGCTGTCAGCTGCCCAGACGTCATACGCTGTGTGTGGTTTTTGCTGTTTAGTTTGGCCCAAGTCATTGTCGTTACCTCAAGGCTCTGCAGCGTTGGTCGCAGTTGTTTGTGTCTGTACAGGCTGAGTGCAAACTTGGTGCCTCGGTTGTCAACCTTCAAGGCAGCAAACCGGCTTTTGCAGGAGTTGGTTGCAGCTGCAGAAGTCCACGGTTGTAGGGGTTGCTCAGCTGCTGGGGAGGTGTAGTGCAGTCACACAGTGTGCACACGGAGAACGCCAGTCAGCTGTTACCAGTGATGCCATGACATGCATAGTGATGTCCACAGCATACGTGATCAGCTGATGCTGCATGTAGAGCTGCTGTCTTGCCTGGCAGGGGTTCTACTTGCGTACTGCAAGGCATGGCTTTGTCCCTTTATCATATACGGAATGTAAAAGATGTCAGGGTGCTGCAGCATTAACTGAAGCCGCCCAGTGTGGGATGTTGGGATGTCTGTAAGTATGCGCGGGGCAACAGCCTTGTCTCAGCACGGTTAACGCACAACGGTCGAACGTTGAATGTAATCCAAGCTGCACCTCATGCACCTGACCGACAAGAGTTTGTTCGTCAGCCAGCCAACGCCAGTGGGGCCTTATGGCCACTAACAGTAACTCTGACCGCCACCACGGATCTGTCGACAGAGTAGCCGCATCCAGCTGTACTGACATCTGCAACGCGAAGAACCACACTTGAAATCAACCGAAGCGTTGCTTGTCGGCGACTGCGATTGGCCCGGCCAAGCGCCATGAAAGACCAATGTTTCTTGTTTCAAAACGAGCTCTACGCTGATGTACTTGTGTCCATAAAACTTGGAAAGCAGCAAAATGCTTCCAGCGGTGACAATGACAAGGAACTAGCCAGCCTTCAAGGCAATGCCCAGTCCGGTGCATCAAACTCGGCAGGCGAGAAGTCTGACAGCAACTGCGAGAGTGGCTCAGGCAGCGAGGGGCACGGATCTGGATCGTTTGCTCTCAAGACGTTTCCGGGCCACATGGCCATTTTGTGCCAGAGCGAGTACTTCGAGGCTCAGGCAAGCACAGTTGTACAGCACAGCAGCTGGGACAGGTTGCGAATGTATCTTTGCCACATGACCCGTTGGGCTTCAGATTCTTGGGCTTCAAGTCCAAGGACATATCCGTGCAGTTGTTTCACAGACCTGCAAGTCATAATGGCCAACAGGCCCCTGCATAGGATGATGTGTGTCTTGTTGCACCACTATTGGTGTGGCATTCATGCTGTGAATATCGGCAGCATGTGTACTCTGTGAACGAGCATTTTCAAGAATAGCAGCAGACCGTCCCAGTATAGCAAGGCTAAGGTTGGTTCACAAGTTAGCACAGCGATTTATCAACAGCTGCTATCTGAAACTAGAAGACTGGCCTCAATGAGATGCATTTGATACACATCAAATGATAACTGCCTTGTGGACTGCAGGCTCATTTTACCTCTGGTGACAACAGACAAGTTGGCCCCCGACCCACACTCAGCCTGACCGTAGAGCTTGCTAGCCAGTCAGAAGCCGTCGAAGCCGTCATAGCTGTGTTGTACGGAGTCAAAGACTCGATCAGCAAACTCCAACAGCATCAGCTGGTGCATGCTGTGCAGTATGCAGACCTACTGCAGCTTGATATGGTTGCACAGCAAGCCAGCCGGTTGTTGCTTGATGCGGCACGAACAGATGCCGGCTTGGCAGAGGACACGCTGCATGCTTTGTGTAAGCTGGTGTGGCCTAGCTGCCTGCTGCCACTGCTGCAGCTGGTAGCAACTCGTGTGAAGGATGAAACTGAAAGCAGCACCAGGAGCAAGTTGTTGCAGGAGGTACTCCTGTCAGTTGTGGGTAATCTCGAGACAGTATGGACAGATACAGCGCTCAGGAGTGTACTGATGGCCTTGCCTGTGCCAGCTATGCAGCTGCTATTGTCAGCCGATGGGCTGCAAGTTTACAGCGAGGACACCGTATTGTACACAGCCGGCAGATTTGTAGAACAGCTGTCCAAGTCACAGCAAGCAGCAGCGACCAAGATGTTGTCTGCTCTCATCCGTATGCAGCATTTGTCAGACCTTCAGCTCATGGCTCAGGCTATCAACAGAGACCAATCAGGCTTCAACATGATGAAGCAGCACACGGAATTGTTGGGATACACGTGGTCTCTACGTGCTCTGCAAGGGGACCACACACGGCTTGTGCGCGATACGCCTGATGCGACAGCTAGTCTGGATCAGCCGCCCCGTCAACTGCTGCAGCCACCGCCCGAGGGCCTACATGTGAACCTTGCTTGGAAAGTCAGTGCCAAGGAACTCCTGTCGGCTTATGTGAGGTGCTGTGCCTCGCGGACCGTCCAGCACTTGTACAGCCCCCATATTACACCACCCCTTCATGGCATGGACTGGCGAATGTATTTGAAGTGGACTTGGTATAATGAGCCAGAGCGGGCAGTCCTGGGCGCCTTTGTGAAGTTGAACAGAGCACCCCAGGGTGGATATGTGAGGTGGTCTATGCAGATTACTTGCTTACAAGCCGGCATAGTTGTACCACAGCGTAGTATTACAACGGAACCACGGAGAAAGGGTTGGTGCTGGGGCTGGACCAATGTATTGGAGCTTTGTGCTGCAACCGATGAGTGCAGTGAGTCAGTCTGGGTAAGCAAGGGCCTGCCAGTTGATGGCGACATTGAGTTTGTTGCCTCAGTGTCCTTGTAACGTAGGTGCTCCGGCTTCAGCTTCATGGGCTACCAATGAGTTTAGCACTCACAATATGGGGTGGTTTTGGAGGCTGATGATGGTAACTGTATCAATAATACTTTGGCGTGGAACATTGCAAGAAGTAGTGTGGTGCCACACTGCTGCCCAGCAGTTGAACGTTGTTGGCTCTAGGGCATTAGGCGCTTGTGAATTGGAAAGTGTTGGCATTCTTGGAAAACGATGTCCTTACGGTCATGCCATGGTGGACTTGTGGCAGATGTTGGCCTGTATTTTTGCAAGAGTGATCAGCATTCAGTGCATACTATGGGCGAATATGCATTATTTACTGCTTGGGCTTGACACTAGGACTACTCTCAGAATCCTGCGTGTGAAGTTTAGCTCACGCAACATAGTATGCCAACAAGCAGACTGTTCTACACTACATGCAAGGGGCCGCCACCCGATGTATGTTTCTGTTTGTGTGTGTTACTTGATAAAGATACAATGTACGTGAGAACTCATGCAGCTTGGCTCGGCATCATTGAGTATGCGAACCAGAAAGCGGTGAACCTTTGTGACGTAACAGATTAGGTGTCTGACCAATTGGTGTGCTAATGCCGTAAAAACATGGTACGCCCGATGGGCAGCTGCTGTGCTGACTCGGCAGTATGTGAATGACTGGGTTGGTTGGCAGCAGCGGCAGCAGCAGCACAGCAGCAGGAGCTGACTGTCCTATCAGGTCGACCCTGCAATCCCTGGAGGAGCAGCAACAACAGCAGTCTTCACTGCTGCCCACTTGGGCAGCGGCAGCAGCAGGCACTCAGCTAGTAGATCGCTTGGTTACAGATCTAGCAGACATCTCTATGGGCGATCCAATGTTTGCTTGCCATGTAGCGCTGCTGCTGCCAGCAGCAGGACCCAAGCTGCAGCGAGCTGTGTGGGACTCCTTAACGCATCATGCGTGCTTGCATTTGCTGCCGAAACCAAATGCACGCATTGGTGGTTCTGCTGCTTATCTCGCTGTGCAGATAGACGACCCCATTGCATTTGAATCCACAGCTGCAAACTTGAATGATAATGACACATCAGGAATGACAAGTAACACGCCACGCTGGAAGCCATCAAATGAGCCGTGGTTTGATATCCACCTAGTAGGTGATATGGCTAAAACCCTGGCACAAGGTGACCTCCGTAAAGCCCTGAAAATGGGCAGTGTGACAGGGTTTATGGCCCTGCATGGTATAGCAGCAATAGCCTTGGACCAGAATGCATGGAACGACAATGCAAGCAGTACTGCTGCTGCTGCTGGCAGTAGATCTGTTGATACTGAGGCTATGGCTGTGAATGTGTTACGTGGTGTGGTTAGGGCTTGTAGCCTTGAGGTTTTGCGGCAGTTGGTTGCAGCTGGCAAAGTCCGGGGTTTAGCAGTTGATGGTATGAGTAGGGCATTGGTGCAGTGTGCTCATGGTGATGCACAGTTGATGGACAGAGTGGCGCAGCTGTTGTCTCAGTGATGCAATGACGTGCTAAAGTTGGACACACTGAAGCATTACACGATACGAAAAGTATGGTGCAGCTGTCAGCAAAACTGATGTTGTACTCAATTTTTATGGTTAGTTCTGCTGTGTTTGGCTCAAGCATTGTCATTATGCAACGGTCTGCAGTGTTGGTTGCAGCATCCTTCGCAGCTGGTTGTGTCTGTACAGGCTGATGGCAATTGTGGTGCTCCTTTCTGAACATCAAGGGAGCAGGACAGGTTCTTGCAGCAGTTGGTTGCAACGAGCAAAGTTGGAAGTGTAGGGCTTGCTTAGCTGTTTTGGGGGTCACCTCCATGGTGTAGTGCAGTAGTAATGGTGATGCTCAACCAATGGACAAAATTAGTCTGCTGTTATCTTTGCTGCAATGACATGCATAGCTGTAGGGCTATTCAGCACATGTGATCAGCTGCACTTGGAGATGTTTTAAGACTTAAAGCTTGCCTGGCAGGGGTTCTAGTTGCGCTCAACGTTGCGCTCAACTTGCCTGCAAGGCATGCTTTCGCCCCTTTGAAGAAGGAAGATGTCAGGGTGCTACAGCATTGATCTGAAGCCGCCCAGTGTGTTACACAGTGTGGGATTTTGGGATGTGTGTTTGGATGTGTCAGCGGGCACTGGTGCAGTGGTTTTAGCATTATGATCATGGCTAGTCACTGTGCATATTTAGCAGTGACGGTTCCACTGGGGATCTACTAGGTTCACGTCTTGCTTGCTAGCTGCTCTCAAGACAGTCGCGTGGCACTGCAGCTTTGCCAGAGCATCTATCTTGCTGCATTGACTCCGAATATGTAACGGTTACATTTACAGTCTCAAGACAGTCGTTCAAGTGTGTGGGCTCTGGTCAACGGGGCACCAACAAGTTATATGTATGCTCAATCATCAAGGAAACATGTCGTGTCTACATGTACACTACATCGCGCTCTTGAATGTTTGGAGTGTGGACAGCGTGTCTTAAGCGAATAAACCGGTGGCAACACTCTGCATGCTTCTGCCTTTGATCCATGCTGGTTCACAAAGTATTATGAAGTTTTAACTTCTGTTATAGTTTCAACCGCGGCGGCCAAATGCAGACGTTCAAACTTGCGAGACATAGCTCATGCAAACATCTGTTGCCGTGGCACAGTGATACGTGTAGTGCATGGGGCCGCCACTCAGAATGTTCGCCGAAGGCTGGTGGTCAAGTTCGGCTGCAAAGCTTTTGCAACACCATTGGCAGCCGGCATGCCATTGGTGATATTGCAATTAATTGCAAGCAAGTGCTTGTTACTGCTTTGCCCAC
This sequence comes from Coelastrella sp. UTEX B 3026, assembly GCA_002588565.1. Lineage (NCBI taxonomy): Eukaryota > Viridiplantae > Chlorophyta > Chlorophyceae > Sphaeropleales > Scenedesmaceae > Coelastrella > Coelastrella sp. UTEX B 3026. The sequence goes on along the minus strand of NSMO01014679.1, from coordinate 6,546 downwards.
TTCTGCGTACTAACCAAAGTAATTGGCCCAATCCGGGATGATTGATGTTAAGCAACACTCCGCACTTGCGCGGCACATCTTTGGTCGGCGAATTTGGAAGGAGTTGCGAAGCACAAAGGTTTCGTGTTTGTCACTTGAACTCTGGTTTGAAAGGGCAAACAAGCAGCCAAGTCACCACACCCGAGTCCGCCGGCCGTGGCCGGTCGTCGATGGGTTTGCCGCGGGTATAGTCGCATGTTGACAAGGAGGTCGGCTGCAGGCCCACAACATGTGTTATTGGATGGTTGTAGTGGCTTTGATGGTTGCGAAGGCCCTATCACCGTGACCACAATGTGTAGAGGGTTTAGTAGCACATGCGGACAAATACCCAGATCCAAGTAGCACACAGCGTCCGGATCATCGCCGTATCGCAGGCAGCAACAAAGGACCGTGCATAGCGTGACTGCATTAATGCATGATAGCCCATAGTATGCCCTGATTGCTGATTCCTCTTCCACAATTACTGGCAAACATAAGCCAACAGACAACCATGGCATGACCGTAAGGACATTATTCTTCAGGAATGTCAACTTATAAGCAACGTTTGTCCAGTAACTACTGGGCAAACCAGAAGAGTTCGAGGCCCTTGAGTCAACAAGTTCAGCCCCTGCCGCGCTGCCTGCTCCTCACAGTGTTTAACGTCGTAAACATCGACACAATTTGCATCATCATCTCACCAATAAACAAACCACCCCATATCATGAGTGCCAAACCCCTGAGTTTGAAGCATGAGCAACTGCATTACATGGACACCGAGGCAACAAACTCAATATCGCCATCTACTGGCAGGCCCTTGCTTACCCACACTGACTCATCCCACTCATCAGCTGTAGCACAGAGATCCAATACATCAATCAGAATCCTGTCCCAGCAGGTATCTGTCCTCCATGGTCGTGTAGTATGTTTCAACACTATGCCGGCTTGTAAACAACTGATCTGCATAGACCACCTCACATATGCACCCTGTGGTGCTCTGTTCAACTTCACAAAGGCGCCCAGGACTGCCCGCTCTGGCTCATCCTTCCAAGTCCACTGCAGATATAATCGCCAGTCCATGCCATGCAGAGGTGGTGTAACATGGGGGCTGTACACTGTACGCTGGTTAGCCCGCGAGGCACAGCACTTCACACAAGCTGAGAGGAGGTCCTTGGCACTGACTTTCCAAGCAAGGTTCACATGTAGGCCCTCGGGCGGCAGCTGCAGCAGTTGACGGGGCGGCTGATTCAGACTAGCCGGCGCATCAGGCTTATCGCGCAAGAGCTGTGTGTGGTCCCCTTGCAGAGCACGTAGGGACCACACGTAGCCCAACAGTGTCTTGTGCTGCTTCATTATGTTGAAGCCTGACCAGTCTGTGTTGATGACCTGAGCCATGAGCTGAAAATCTGAGAGATGCTGCATACGGATGAGAGGAGACAACATCTTGGTCGCTGCTGCTCCTTGCTTTGAATTGCCTAGATGTGCAAAATGTACAAATCTGCCAGCTGTGTACAATACGGTGTCCTCGCTGTAAACTTGCAGTCCATCCGCTGACAACAGCAGCTCCATAGCTGGCAAAGGCAAGGCCATCAGTACACTGCTGAGCGCTGTATCTGCCCATACTGTCTCTAGATTCCCCAAGACTGACAGCAGTACCTCCTGCAACAACTTGTTGCTGCTGCTTTCACTTCCAAGCTTCACACAGGTCGCTACCAGCTGCAGCAGCGGCAGCAGGCAGGTAGGCCACACCAGCGTGCACAAAGCGTGCAGCGTGTCCTCTGCCAAGCCAGCATCTGTTTGTGCCGCATCAAGCAGCAGCTGCGCTGCTTGCTGTGCAACTGAATCAAGCCGCAGTAGGTCTGCATACTGCACAGCATGCACCAGCTGATGCTGCTGTAGTTTGCTGATTGAGTCTTTGACTCCGTACAGCACAGCTATGACGGCCTCAACAGCTGCTAGCTGGCTAGCATCCTCTACTGTCAGGCTGAGTGTAGGTAGGGGGCCACCTTCTCTATGATAATCAGCAATGAAACGAGCCTGCAGTCCACAAGTCAGTTATCATTTAATGAGTATCATATGCAAGTCATTGGTGCTGATCTTCTATTTTCACGTGGCAGCTGTTGATAACTAGCTGTTTGAATGCATGAGCCAGCCGCATCAATGCCACACCCAAAGCGGTGCAAGAAATAACAACCTCCAATGCAGTGGCCTGTTGGCCACGCAATGACACTTCAGGTTTGTGGAGTGACTGCACAACAGGAAGTGTTACCAATATGCCCAAACTGACCAGCAGGTAATCAGACAGAAGCAACATGCAGCCCTACTGGAGAGTGTTGATCTGTATGACAATCCCACAATGGCTGTATTATACATATGCCGTGAACAATCTTTCTTTGGCTAGGCAGACGCATTCAACATTCGCCTCTGTGTCTCATCAGCGCCCATGCATGTGATCGAAACATTCAAGCTAACAACGGTGGGGCAGAACTCGTCCAGACACCATAGAACTGAGAAACTAACATTCACGCTGCCACTACTCTGCGGTGACAACCGAGCAACTGCAGGTTGGTGTGCTTCAACTGCTATGCTCGCTTACCTGAGCCTCGAGGTACTCGCTCTGGCACAGAATAGCCATACAGTGGCGGAGACATTTTGGAACGGACACATTTTGGTATGTGCCTCCCTGCGGCTGTCAGGGCCCTAAAGCGTTGCTTTAGATGCTTGTGTTGGGTCTATAAAACCGTATTACATCAACAGAACGCGACGCGTGTGTGCCAGGAGCGAGGTGCCCCTGGTTCACCGATGTCAGATATCTGGACAAGCAAAACAACAGAGCACGGCCTTCTGAAGCCTCCTCACGCTGGTGCACGCTTGGTACTACTTAATAGTATACACAGAAAGTATCTGCGAGCGTCAGTATGGGCCCTGGTGCTGCCATATGTGCACATACCAAAATGTCTCGTAGCGCAAGCCAGGCAGTGGCGTACATCAAGGGGTCTGGAGCCCAAAGAACGCATTCATAGCTTTAGTTACTTTCAATAGGAAGTTTTCGAGCATTCAAAGGGGACATGCGGGGACGTTTCAATGCTTCATTCCAAAATGTCTCCGCCACTGTATGGCCCGGAAACGTCTTGAGAACAGACGACTTGAATGCGTACCCCTCGCTGCTTGCACTACTCTCGCTATTGCTGTCAGACTGGTCGTCTGCTGAACTCGATGCACCCGACTCGGCACCGCTGGCTAGTTTCGTGTCATTCTCATCGCTGCAGGGGTCTGGTTGCGTTCCAAGCTTTATGGCCACAGTTACATCAGCGTAGAGCTCGGTCTGAAACAAGCAACGTAGGTTTTTCATGGCGCTTGGCCGGGCCAATCACACTTCCGACAAGCAGCACTCCGGTTGCAACTATCAGCTGCAGCAGGATGCGGCTACTCGGTCGACAGATATGTGGTGGCGTTGGCTGACTGACGCTCAAATTGCCATCGGTGAGGTGCATAAGGAGCACCTTGGACCACCTTCGACCGTTGCGCGGTTAACCGTGCCAAGATTTGAAGACTGACACGGCGAGCTTTCAAGCTGCGGCTGGCGAGCTCGTGTTCAGTGCGCATTGCCCCCAGCATGGATCGTACTTGTCTGCAACGATCACATTGCCTTCCCACAATCCGTGGACGGTTGGCAGGGCCGATGCCGGATCGGTGCTGGGTGACCTAAGCGACGCCGCGGCAATAGTCGATGGTACTAAGAAGCGTGTTGCCTCCACTGAGTGCCGTACTCGATGCTAATTTCACAACAGCCTGTTGTCATTGTTTGCAGCAACAGTCAGATAGCGGTGGTCGAGAGTGTCCACCACTGGGATCATCTGCCACTGGGAATGCCGTTGAAAATCTCTTGAACTTGAACTTGCCACACAATATGCTTGTCACCCCAGCATGCCGTGTCACAGCTCATCATGTATGTCCTCTGTGCTGCTTTCTGAACCCAGCCACACACCGGCTGCTTCAAGGGTACGCGTTCCCAGGCAGACCCGTTGCTGCGGCCTGCGTCAACGGATGATCCGGCTGCTTTGACCACTGCTGCAACTGCTGCAATAGCTGGTACGGTAGCTGTTCCGGGTGCTGCCAGAAGTGTGTCAGGGCTACTGCTGCTACCATTAACAGGAGCAAAACAGGAGCAAAACTAGTAGTGGCCCCCACTGTGAATATACAAACAGGCTTCAATCAACCAATGAATACAACAGTGGAGCACACCAGTGGACTGAGTGATCATGGCTCCAAGGCTCCATGCACCCCGGACTGGATACTGCCAGCAACGTAAGGACCACTGCAGCACTCTGGTGTCATACACGTGACCCTCGAGCTGCTACACAAAGTAGCCAGTAATACTCCTTTGCTGCTGACAGCAATAGATAGGGGCGTATGGCACTCTGTGCTTTACTGCAAAAACTGCAGCAGATTGACACCGCTTCCAACACTCACCCCCGTTTTGGCTTTGGCGCCAGCTCCATCACAAAGCAGTTGGCGTCCCCACCCACTGCTATCACAGCAGTGTTGTCGCGTTGAACACAACACTGGTGACGAACGCTATGCTGGCCTCATCCTGTTTCAGCAGCTGCAGAGTTTTGGCGTCATATACCTACGCAACAGTACCAGATTCAGCAGAAGGCAGCAGCACGCATAAGGGGGTCTCTTGTCAGCAGGATAAATTACGACAAGGCAGAACCTAAGCTGCTGTTCATTGGGCTGGTCTGCTGGAGTTCTGGCCACTGAACATGCTGGCCCTAGCCCACTGTCATGTCAAGCATGAGTTGCGGTAGGCAGTATGCTGTGCTGTTTGAGGATTCTCTATCAAACAGGTGGCACAATTCCAAGCAGCTGTACTGCATTCAATGTCTGTAAGTTACAGAAACTGCAGTCCTGCAAGCTGAAAGCAGCAACCAGCACTGTGCCACTTGGCAAGCACCACGCACGGCTGAAAGCAATTGCAAGATCTTGGAATTACGGCTAGATCCCTACCCAACGTGGGTAACCTAAGCCACCTGTCTGTCCAGGTTCACCGGTTGGCATGAGTGCACCTTGTGGTACGTGTATACACTTGTGATACGTGTGGTACCCAGCACTGCTTGTTTACACATCTGCAGCTGGTTCCAAAGGTCAAACGAGCAGCCTAGTCACAACACCCGAATCCGCCGACCGTGGCCGATCGCCGACGGCGTAACGGGTAGCAATGACAAGGAGGTCGGCTTCAGGCCCACATCACGTGTTGTCGGAGTGAAAGTGGCAGTAATGGTTGCACGTCGGCAATAACCCTGAGGCAACAAATGCCCCTGAGACAACCCGGTGGCAACAAATGCCGAATTCCACCGTGCACAGCGCGATCGACATGCTGTTGCTTGGCCTTTTAGGTAAAGGTTTATCCGCGGGACCTAGGTAATACTATGGTAGCCCGTGCAGACGATCATAGATGTGCAGAGCTCAAGTGCGTGCAATGCATGAAGCAGATGGGACTCGCCATGGCGGCAAGTCTCACCTACGAACATCAATCGCAGACACTCGAACAGGTACGCAGAGCTGAGCTTTGCTTGTGAATGCAACTGCAGCTGCATCGTGACACGCAGTGACCTGCTCAACGACTGCTAGCTATAGGCTTGGCCTGCATTTCTTCGAGCCTATGCATTGTATCGCGTGTTGATCACCTTTCTGCGCTGGGTGCTCCAGCGGACCCTGCCCGGAATACATTTTATCAGCTTCGGCTTGTAGGCTAAATCAGAACTCACTGGCATCAGCTGTGCAAAGCATAGACACCGATCGGCTGTGGTATCCACCTCAGCTGACAACAATGCCCACCACTATACTTTCACGTGCGCAGACTCGTTGATGCCAAGCTGCGTTTTTATCATATGCATTGTGTTAGATAACACACAAGCACAAGTACAAGTGCACACCTGTTTGTAAGCCCAGGCATGTGATTGAGAGTGTGTATAATGCATAATGGCCCATGGTATGCACTGACTGCTGATCGCTCTCCGAAACACTGGCACATATCTGCCAAACGGCCACTATGGCATGACCATAAGGAGGTATACTGCCAACTGCTGCAGAAGAGTCGAATGCCCTTGAACCAACAAAGTTCAACCTGGTAGCTATTCAGTAGTCAACTGAGTAGCACTGCTTCTCGCAGTGCTCAACGTCAACAAACATCAACACGATTCTCATCTATTTCACGCCCCCCAAAAACACCCGTTATCGTAAGTGCTAAGCTCATAGTTAGCCCCTGAGGTTGAAGCCTGATCAACTACGTTACATGGACACAAAGGCAACAAACTCAATATCGCCATCAACTGGTAGGCCCTTGCTTACCCACACCGACTCGTCCCACTCATCAGCTGTAGCACACAGCTCCAATATATTGATGCAGTCACTGGTCCCTTTCCAGATATTTCTTTGAGATAGGAAGCTGCTGTTTAACACTATGCCGGCTTGTAAGCAACTAATCTGCCAAGAACACTTCACATATATATCTTCGGGCGCTCTTAA
>NSMO01014678.1:0-14206 GCA_002588565.1 Coelastrella sp. UTEX B 3026 | reverse complement strand
AGACAGCCAGTTCCCGACAGTGCTGGAGTACGAGTACACAGCCTTTAGGGAGGTGAGCGACGCTGGTGATGCGCCCAAATGATTTCATGTCATTACTCCATGCCTGCAGCTGCAGTGGTGATTGGACTGGGTTTATGCAGTGTTGTATGCTGTTTCAAGCTTCAAGATTGCAGCTGTCGTCTTGGGACTCCGTGCTTTATATTTGTGAGGGTGCTTCGCTTTGGGGTTGCAGCATCCTGCGCCTCTGAGCTGCTGTCTAGACAGGTATCAGATCACCATGCCAGGGTGACTGTTACGTTGACGCTGGTGGTGCTCGCTGCACTTCTTGCTGTATGCAGGCTTGCTATGAACTTCAGGCAGACTACTGCCCCCCAATCACCTTCGTTGTCGTCCAGAAGCGTCACAACACCCGGCTGTTCCCGGCTGACCAGGCTGGCGCAGACGGATCTGGCAACTGCCTCCCCGGCACTGTTGTTGACAGCGGCATCTGTCACCCCACACAATTTGACTTCTTCCTCAACAGTCACGCCGGGCTGCAGGGCCACAACAAGCCAGCACACTACCACGTGCTCGTGGACGAGAATGGCTTCAGCTCAGACGCACTGCAGCTGTTCACGTACTGGCAGACCTACCTCTACTGCAGATGCACTCGCAGTGTTTCGGTGTGTCCTGCAGCTTACTATGCTCACCTGGCCGCGTTCAGAGGCCGTCTGATGAAGCGTGAGGCAGACGAGGGCAGTGTGGTCAGCTCTGGCAGTGGAGAACGTGCTCCTGAGGTGCTGCAGATTCCGGTGAGTGCGGTCGGACATTCAGGGCACTTCCTCATTGGGTGGTGCTGAGCCAGTAGGCAACTGCTGCTAGTAGGCATCGGTGTGCTGACGGCGGTCAGTCGGTGGTCTTGATATCTTGGCCGTGTTGTCTTGCCAGAAACATGTCGTAATATTGTACTATCAAGAGTTCAACCCTGCACGCCAGGCAGCGTGTGGTTTTGCCTTGCAGCATCCTTGATCTGACTTACTCAAAGCAACATGTTCATCTGTCCCTGTGTTCTTGCTTCCTGCAGGACGCCTATGCCAACAATTGCATGTTCTTTGCCTGAGCGTGGGCTGCACACATCATAGGAGTTGCGCCCCAGTCTGTGAGGCGCCCCAGTCTGTGAGGCCTGATGAACAGAAACACGGCAAGGAGCAGCCAAGGTAGCCTGGCAATCTGTGCAAAATTCAGCAAGCCAGGATTGGAGAACTGTTAGTATTGTAGCAGAAGAGACATGGGGTGGGTGATATGTTGCTGGAAGGCAGCACACCACCGTTTTGGCTGTAGTAGTGTGCAAGTAGCTTGGGGCAGCATGTTGCTGCCCTCTGTACCATACATGGTCGTTGGCATAAAGGTGTGGACCCTCTGTCAATGTCCAGCATGATTGTCCGGGCCGGGCCCAGCAGAGAAATTCTGCTGCGGAACCATTACCGTGCGCCAGTGTGGACCGAAGCACATGCCATGACAGAAATTCAAAAAGTTGAAGTTGATGACGCTGCTGTTGCGTAAGTTGGCACCCTAGTAACAGAGTGCCTCTCAGAATCCGACACAGCCTGGCTGCAGTCCCTGATGGGAATGTGACAAGGCAGTAGCAGACTGATAAACCCTGAACATAGGGGAGTGACTGTAGTCTCTGACAGGTGACGAGAGTACCGTACTCTCTGGCAGAATATATTAATTTGCTCGAATGTCCAGATAAACCACGCCTGCGCACAGGTCCAAGTACGCATTCATTGCATCGCGACTGAAGCCGCGGTACAGCATTTTTCTGTCAAGCACGTTGAAAACTTCGAGTGTACTTCAAACAATAAAGCATGTAATTCAAAGTGGAATGCGTGGTTGGATTCGCTTGCTGCCATCGTCGTTATGCTGAAAGTCAAAATCAGCTGCCAGATATGCTTTGCGGTCAACATTGCTGCGCAGAAGGTTGGCTATAGCGGCTTGTGCCTGCTGTAAGCATACTTAGAGGGTAAATATGTCGAAACAGCCGCAGCAACAGCAGCTTTCAACCTTGCTGGAGTCTCACAAACTACAACAGAAGCAGCTGATAGCAGAAAGACAGCAACTGCTGCAACAGAATGCCAACCTGTTGCGTGGATACATCCAGGCAGGCCTCAATCTACCGGTAAGCTCTCAAGACGTATTAGGGTCAGCTCGAGCAACTGCGTACAACGACAGGCAGCCTGCAGTAACCCACACTCTCCTCAATAGGCTGCACTGTGGCAAATTCAAGGGATGCCTGCATGCAGTTGTGGCCTTAATAACATGTACAAAGGTTTCCTGAAAACAACCTTACCGATTCCAGGGTCCCAGCAGCAGCAATGGTGCTGAAAAACGTGAGATGCTTGTGGCTCAGCTGGTTCAGGAGGAGGTGTCAGCTAGAGCAGCACTTGAGGCACTCAAACGGGTAAGCTGCAATAGTAGCCAGCACAACTGTTTGGCCAAAAAGCGGTCACACAGCCGCAGTAGTCGTGGCGCCATGAAGCATCACTCTGCGTTGCAATGTGTGTTCATAGTCCCGGCTTGAACAGTCCAGGCTTGAGTGCTGCATTGAACTGCAGGGCACCCCACTCGCCAAAGCAAGAGAGATCGGTGAAACAGTGTTACGGCAAGCTCAAGGCATAACAGGACCAGATTATATTGCAGTCTCACTGACCAACGAAGATGCAGACCCTGCAGGACTGGGCGACAGTCAGCCCGCCAAGCCAAGGACTGTGGTGCTTGTCACACCTGATGAAGCAGCTGCTGGCTCTCTGCAGCGACGTCAGCAGTTCACCAAGGCTGGCGCAGGCTGGTCAGCAGCCAGCAGGGCAGATAAAGCAGCAACATATGGCAGCAGGAGGGCGGCAGCTGGCCGGCTGAGTTCTCCTGATTCACCCCCTGATGACAGGGGCAATGGCTGGTATGATGATGGGGCTCATGGCCCTCAAACAAACAGACGGTACCAGGGGAGAAACAGGTAATGCTGCTGTCGTCTGTTGCAGTATCAGTGCACAGTAACATGTGCTGTGGTGCCTGCTGCAGCCAACCAAGGTTCTAAGGATGTCTCTAACGCATGACATCTGCAGCTTCAGGATTGAATGAATGCTATCGCAGCATGTGTGTCATACAGCAGTGAAGTGTAAACCATCCAAAGCAGTGTACTTTGTATGAGGCATTGCAAAGAATAAACAGTGACGTGGTTTACCTTTTGTTGCTAGCAGCTAGCCTGAGATATTCTGTGCTGTTGTGTTTATGCCAGGCAGCCGGATCCTGCTGATGGCTGGCAGGGCCAAAGTCTCAGTCTGCAAAGACAGCAGCAGCAGTATGCAACAGCAGACACCCCTCCAGCCTACATACAGGACCTCAAAGCGCAGGTAGCATCATTGCAGACAGCACTTGAAACCCAAATGAGAACAGCAGCAAACCCCTGGGCACAGATGCTGCCAGCAGCTATGACAGCAGCAGCGATGATGGCCAACCCAGCATCAGCACTGGCAGCAGCAGGTCAAGCAGGTGGGATGATGGGCCAGGGAATGATGGGCATGCCTGGCATGGGGCCCTTTGGCATGCCAATAGCCCCTCAGGGGGTCCCAAATGAACTGCTGCAGTCGGACCCTGCCCTGGCAGCTGCAGCAGCAGCACATGCCCGTGATATGGCCATGTTGCGTATGGACGTTGAGCGAGCCAGAGGAGTAGCTGAACTGCAGCAGATCAAGTCCCAGCTATCACAGCTGCACCAGACGGCAGTGGGTGCTGGGCCTCAGCAGTCAGCAGCATTGCTGCATGATATGGTGGAGCAGAACAGGCAACTGCGCAGGTCATATGATGGCGTATATCAGCAGGAACAACAGCCGGAGCAGAATGGGGATCAGCCACAAGATGACAATGATGATACTGTCAGCATGCAGCACAAGGTGAGCCTTGTCAGAGCTGATGTCTACACAGCCTGCAAACTTGAACCTTGGCCTAGAAGGCGCATTGTACACTGAAGAATGTCGCTACATAACCCCTCTGTGCAGCAGGTCCCACCTTGCTGCCGCTGCACTACATGTGCAGCAATATCTGCCCCACCAAAGCGTCTGTCCCACACACTTGTGTGTTTATCCTGCAGTTATCTGACCCTGATGACTGGTTAGCTGGTCTCCCTGCTGCCACTGATGGCGAAGGTCTGGTCCCTGCTGTTGCTGGTGCTGCTGCTGCTGGGGAGGATGAAGTACTGGGAATTGAGCAGGGCTCAGCGGTGTTGGCAGCACGAGGCAGTAATGCTGACATGGATGTACTGCAAGTGCACATCACAACGGCAGGACCCTTCAGTAAAAGAGGCACATATAGGTGAGCCTTGTGGGAGGGCTTCGGCAGTGTCAAGGCAGGGATCTCAACTGCAGACATGGGTCATAATTGATGGTAACAGTGGAAAACCATCCAGTTCTAAAATGTTTGATGCTCCTGTGTGAGCTGCTATGCCGACATTTTGCTGCTGTTGTGCTTTCAGGTTGTCAGTTGTGCTGTATGATGGGTACCAGCCTGTTGAGAGTGCCCCAGGTGTTCAGGTGTGTGCCTCAACCAGCAAGAGGCTGGTCACACCGCCAGGAACAACAGCAGGAGGGGCAGGAGCACAAGCAGGTGCACACGGCTGTATGGGGCTGCTGGGCTGCTTGCTCGATTCATTTGTGCCCAGTGCTGTATGAGACAGCATTCTGATGACCCGGAGCTACATTGCTGCATTGTCAAGGCATCCATCTTGTCAGGAGCAGTGCTAGTTGGTTTGATGCAGTGATGGAGGAGCTCAGCAAACTTCAAGCGTACTACAGTCGTGTATCTCATGTGTTGTGCTGGGTCTAGCCTGGAACCAATCAACTTGCAAGTGCAGCGGCTACACCCTGAACCCCGTGATGAACCCTGCAGGTGATGACAGCGGTGATGCCGCTGGTGCTGGTGCAGCCTCATCTAGTCCCGGTGTAGCGCGCTTCAATGAGTCACTCAGTCTGAAGGGTGTGAAGCTGGCATCATCAACACAGCTTGTGTTTGAGCTGTATATGGCTAAGCCCGGGCTGGCTGGTCTGCCGACCAAGGAAGTGTTGGTGGGATGGACTGTAGCACCTCTACTGCAGAATGGCCAGGTGAGTGTTCAAAGGGCATGCATACTGATGCTTTGTGCCTTTGCCGGTCAGCAGGCAATTGGCCTTGTGCATCTTGCCTGTTACCTTGATTGGCCATGGCTGTGTGCCCGCTACATGGCACCAGCCTTCGTGTGTGTTTCCATCCCAATTTGGTTTGTTGCTGCTGTGCTGCCAGGTACTGCTAGGTCAGCAGAGCATGCCACTGTTCCGTCTACCACTGATGTTGACTGCTCAGCGCAAGTTCACGTTTGATCATGCACTGCTGGACTTCAAGCTCACACACTACAGGTCAGTAGTTGGTTGAAGCTGATACTCAGCTACTGTACAGGCAGCCGATCTTGTAGCTCAGGATATTCCAGGCTTCTGCACCTGCCTGCTGTGACCCCGTCATGCCAGTTCAGCATGGAGACACTTAGCTGCATCACAGCTACACAGCAGCTCATAGCATTGGGTATGTATGTTTGCGATTCAGCGGGCCACTGCCCAGGGCCCAAGTCTGCTGATTGTGTCTGTGTCTCTGTGTGTGTGTGTGTGTCAGGGGTGCCCCTGGTGATGTTGAGTTGGGTTCAGGTGCCTCATCAGGGCTTGGTGGCAGTGCTGGTGTTGGGTCAGGTGTGGGGCTGGAGGACATACCTGGTGTGCCCAGTGAGGCATGGGTGAGGGTACAGAGGGGAGTGCCACCGGCTGATCCATATTCACCAGGTAACAAATGACAAGGATCAGTGCACAACTGCTGCACCTTCAGCAGACCAGAAGCTAGTACATTGCACAGCTTGCATGCGTGTGTGTTGAAGTGATCCAGCGCCATGCCTGCGATGAATTTCTTGTCATTACCTTGCCAGCTGTCAGATCGTTTCTCATTGTACTGTCAAGATGTCCCCTGACGGCAATCGCCAGCTGTTGGCCGCCCTGATTTCCTGTACCAGCTGCTGCAGCTCAGCAGACTCCTGAGAGTGCTGCTGTTATATCAACCCAGGTCCTTGGTGTATGGTCTTGAATTGCAGGTGATGGGTTTGTTGTTATGGTGGATGCTGGACGGTTCTTGCCATGCAGGTATGCTTGCTAGCAGTGTTTGCTGCAATGGATCAGGTGGTTGTCCTGTGTGATGTTGTGGACAGCATTCCGCAGTGTACCGCAGTGTAGTCAGAGCTAGTGCTGTGTCCTGCTGCGCGCCTGGGCTTTGTTATTTGTTACACGTGGATACCTCACCGCCTCAGGCAGTACTCTCCACTAACCGGATAAAACTGAAGTGACACAGCCAACTGGCGTAAATCTGATGTTTGCTGACAGCAAACAGTGAACAGTTATGTCTCAGTTTACTCCATGTACCTCTCATCCTGAGCTTCTGCTGTTGCTTGCTTCCTGCTGCAGCACCACCATCAGCAAGGTCATTGGCAGTGTGTGGAGCAGCAATGGCGCTCTTCTAGCTGGGCCCTTTGAGGGTGTGGCTCAGCCTGACAGTGATGTCTACTGCCCCCTCTACTCATGCACAGCAACACTGGGCTCAAGCCAGAACAACACACGGTTTGAAGACCCAACAGCAACACTGATGCTGCAGGTGACTGTGTCCTGCTGTTAATACGGCAGCAGGGCCAGAACGCTTGCATGGTGGCCTGACTGCTGTACTAGTGCAGACCAGGCTAGCTGATGCTGGTGACAAGCTGATGGTGTCTATACAACAGACTGCCGCAATAGCAGCATGGACTAGCAACATTACTTAGCAACTAAATATCCGTTACACTAGATTGTGCTGCAAGCCCAATGTGTTTGCTGTGTGCAGGTTCAAACAGTTGAGCGCACTAGTCGTGCTCTGCGTGTTGTTGGCTTTGCCCTGGTCGGCTTGTTCCTTGACCCCAAGACAGCTGGTCAACCTGTCAGCAGGAGTATACAGGACTATGTGCTGAACCAGGGGGCGTTTCAGGTAACTGTGGTTGGCACCTGCTTTCATGTATGATGCACGGCCGTACCACCTATTTCTTCCACACTGCCACAAAGCCACTGCCACAAAGCCACTGCCACAAAGCCACTGCCAGACTACTACATTGCCAAACTGCAACGTTGCCACAATGCCACATTGTATGCGGACAGCACTTCCGACTGCCGTTATGCACAGTTTTTGAAAAGTGAAGGTTTTTGTATTGTGCTGATCGGTCACTCAGCACAACTACAGTCACGCAGAGAGATGACGCTGATGCTATGCAGCAAACAGTAACCTCTAGGCTGTGGTTCACTATAGCTTGCCATGGCATGATGTGTGCTGTGTGATCATATGTAGGTTCCCCTTCACGCTGGTGCTCCCTCCACCTCTGGGCCCCTGAGGGTAACCAGCCTTGATGACACACCCCGCCTGCCCTGCGCATCACTACTGATACGAGTGCTGACACCAGGTGAGGTGAATTGGCGGGCGGGATATGTGTAGCCATCAAGCCGTGAGCCGAAGACTGCGGGCTTGCAGGTTATCTTTCATAATCTTGCAGCAGTACTAAGGACAACACTACCCTGCATGTGTAGCTGACTGCAAAGGCTCTGTTTGGCACAAGCGGCGGTTGTACCAACCGCCCCTTGTGCTGCTATGTCGGTGTCAATCTCTGCTGCAGAGGCTGCCAAGCTCCAGCGCCGCAAGCCCGCACCTCGCTACGGTGAACGCGTTTATGACACTGTGTCCCGCTGTATGCCCACCAGCCTGGAGCGCAAGCTGTATGCCAAGGTCCTGCACAGAAAGCCCTTCACAGTCAGGGAGGCAGCAAGACTGGTGGCTTTCTTCTCGTAAGTCGTTGCATGATTGGTTACAACTGGCATGCACAACAAAGCAGCTACCCAATTGGTTTCTCTCCAGGCCTAGAGAAGCAGCCGCTGTCTACTGGTGCTGCCGGCCGGCACCCTCCAATCCTTCACTGACAACATTTGGCCCTAGGAGCTAACACTGCAAACTAAAACCATACAGGATCTGCAGCCTGCAACATACAGCTGACCTCCTGCTGCATCTGTTGCTGTAGTCATCAACCAGGAGGCTTGGGGGCGAAGCGAGTCAACAGCAGAAGAACTACAGGTATACTTTACACTTCACTGCTCGCCTTGATGGTTCTTAGGAGATGTGTGAACTCTAGGCTGCTTATACTCTGAGATTGCATGCGTGGCCAGCATTATTGAGTGGATGCCAATGAGCATTCAATTGCTGTAGTGTCAGTCGTGTGAATGTCATATGTATCCTTGCGCAGCAAGGTAGACAGTGGTCTCGCTGCTGAGACACTGCATGCCTGATTCAGGTGTACTCATTGCTCTCCACAGGCAGTCAATCAGGCAACTCAGGATCTGGTGGAACCGCTGGCAGCAATGTCAAGCTGCTGTCGCGTGTCTTTGGTGGCAGTAGTGATGAGGAAGCTGCTGCCGCCGCCGCTGCTGCCAGCATGAACACTGGTGATCCAGCAGCAGCGATCGAAGAGCAACAGTCAGAACTTGATGAAGCCAAGGGTAGGGTCATGGATCACTGGGGATGCCTCTGTCTGTTCTGTGTGAACCTGTTTAGACGGCCATAGCAGGTTGAGAAGCACCTTGTGCCTCAACCCAGGGGGTATGTCTGGTGCCATTACTGTCTTGATTCTCTTGCTGCCTGTGACCTGCAGAGCTGCTTGCTGACAAATTGTCATAGTTATGAAGTACAGCTCACATCAGACACAGCATTTTGATGTAGCATAGCTTCAGCTCGGTCCGTGATCACTTGCTTGATACACAGCTGATGCAGCCACCAACTGTAATTGCCGCTGTGGTGATGTCACCGCAGCTGAGCCGTTGCCCCAGACTGACCCTGAGATCATGGACTGGATGTCTGACATCATGACTGAAGCATCAAATGCGGCCAATGGTCGCTCTGGTGGCGCCGAGCTGAGCTTCATCAATTACAACACGGGTTATGAGTACAGTGCAGACCTGGGCTTCTTTGTTGCTCTTGATGGTGCTGCACGCCTCAGTCGCCTGCTGCCTGCTGCTGGACTGGTCAGCTACAGCCCTCCAGGGAGCTTGTACCAGGTGAACGGGGGCCGCTTCTTACTCAGGAGGGCTATGGCCAGCTGGCAGCCTGTAATCAATGCTTTGGCAGAATGGCACACATCATGTGGTGTCAAGCACTCCCTGCTTGTGTCATACTACAACGAGCACGGGGTCATAATGGAACTCTATCAACTCTGTCAAGGGGTTCTAAGTAGACCCCAGCCATGGGAGGCAGCTAGACTGCTGTGAAGACAACGTCACTGCTGTGCATGTGATGTGTAACTGTCGTGTTGGTGTGTGTTGCACTCACAGGATCACCCTCTTGTTGATGACGTGAAGGTGACACTGGACTATGACCTGGATGCACCTCTAGCTGCCCCGGTGAGTGGAGGACACACGTCACATCTCAAGCAACACTGCATTGCACACATGGTCGCATGTATCCAGCTGCATCCATAATCTCAGGCGCAAGGCCTGCAATTTGAGCTTGCTGTCTGCTGGCTGTGCTCGTCTCTATTGGACTCCGTACACACTGAGTGGGTGTGTTCATATATGTTTTGCAGCGTTGGCTTGATGGCTACCAGCAGTTTGCTGATGTGCCGTATCACACAGGCCTGGTGCTCATCTTTGATGTGCGCTGTGTGGTGCCCGGCAGCAGCAGCAGTGCACCAGTGGGCTGGGCTTGCCTGCCTGTCTATGAGAGGGCTGGCAAGTTTGTGGCCAGTGGAACATACCACCTGCCTCTCTTCCAGGTAGGAACAATGCAGTGATGTCTGAATGTTATCTGCTATGCATCAGGCATTCCTACTTCGCTCATACGTAATCATGCAGGGCTTGCCAACTGTCTGCCTGGCAAAAGCACATCTACTTGTCGTAAACCATTGCTGGGTGCACCAATCCAGTAAGGGTGCTGCATTGTGTGTTGGTGTATCAGAACACCCGGCACACCTGAACCCCAGCACTGGCTCTTTGCTGCTATCACTGTTCATTGCAGGGCATCCCGTCCCATCAGCTGCTCTCAGATCTGTCAGCTGGAGGTGACCCGGACACAGTCATGTGTGCTGCAATCACAGTAAGTGCGCATGATGTGCCACACACATGACCAGCCTCCACATTTGCTCAGCTGAAAAGTGCATTCTTGCGTAGTCATTGAACTGGACACACTACATCAGGACGCTTGACACTTTGCTGTAGTTGCCAAACATTGCCAGCATGGCTACACTGTCACGTCAATCCTTGCTCTTACCCCTGGCAGTAGGCGATCTATTGCCAAAATTACTCTTTGCAGCTGGCGCTGTTTCTTCAACACAACCTGAAGATAAGTGCTATCTGTTGTCTGTGTTGCAGTCTGGTCGTGTTCGGCCGACCCCCGAGTGTTCTAGTGTGCTGGTGCGTGTGATGTGTGGCACCCGGCAGGGACAACTGGAGGCACCAGCTTGGAGCATGCCACTGCAGGAACTCAGGCTGCCAAGGTGCAGGCCAACACTACCATACGTGCCATCATGCCAGCTCATGACACCCAGCAGTGCACCTTCAAGCTGTGCACATTTGTTGTATGTGTGCTGGCATGCCCCTGCTAGCATTGGTTCTGGCCCCGGCTCGCGTTGCTATCAAGCTGTGCTGACTACTCAAACTGTCTGTAGTGCCTCAGCAGTTGAAGCACCGCAACACAAGGCCGTAGATATCACTGCTTACTGTGTGTTGTGTTCAGGTATGTTGTGAGTGAGCTTGGTCCAAGGTTTGTGGCTGAGATGAGGAAAATGATCAAGAACAAGACATACAGTCAGGTAGGCATGCCTTGAAGCAGCAAGGCTGGATGACCGTACAGTTGCCAACTGCATACCTGTCAAGGGCGTCACTCACGGGCAATGTGGCAGGATGCATACACATCAGGCTTCTGTATGGCCGTCTTCGCTACAACATCCTTTTGTTCAGCATACCAGTAGTATGTGTGATTCATTTGTACGTGCCGCTGCTTAGTCCCTGATGTGTGTTATGGTGTTCAGGCCAAGCCCAAGGCACTGACTGATGAGCAATGGATGGACCAGATCAACGACACGCTCATCAAGGTGGCAGGACTTGATGAAAACATGGACGGAGGAGACAGCGGGGATGAAGGAGAAGGGGGAAACAGGGAGACGTATGAGACAGCAGCCACGACAGGGAGCAACTTGCCTCCCCGCAACAGCCTGGCAGCAGCACAGCAGCGCCCAGCACAGAATGCTGCAGGTCCCAGACCATCTCAGAGACCACAGCAGACGCCACTCTTGGCACCAGGTGTTGGTGGCGGGCCACAACAGCGGGTACCTGCAGCAGTGGTGGGTGCTGCTGATATGAAGCGAGCACCAGGGACACCACAGCTGGGGCCTGCTGCTGGCCTGCAACCGCGCAACACACGCACCCCAAGGGTTTGACACAGCAAATCACTGGGCAATGCAGAGGCACAGTTGGTCTGACTCGTTTTGGTATTTGAGCTGCTGCTGGGATGGTGTGCAACGCGTCAGCCTGGTCAACAGGATCAAAGATGCAGCCTCCGGCGGAAACTCTGAGGTTTTGTGGTTATGCTGTGCCCACCCGCCCGGGCAGCTTGAAGGGCACAGTCTCAAGGCCTCCGGTAAGACCTGGACAAGCAGATGAAGGATCCTTCTGGGTAGCTGATTCAAGGGGTCCTCAGACTGCGTCGGAAGGCTGCAGTAAGTTGGATCGTCGGACTTTGTTGATCCTTTTGCGAATAAGACGAGGCTCTCCAGGAGCAGTCATACGGCGCATCCGCACACTGTGACAGGACGGTTGACACTGTGATCCGATCCTGAGTCAGGCATCCGCGGAGGCATGTACCCTGATCCGACACCGAGGTTGACGACTCAATGTTGCAACTGTACTGAGTACTACTGAGTCCACCGTGGTCGAGCATATGCAGCAACCCAGCCAGGCTGCACGCCCCGACTCCCAGAATGTACACAGAGGAGTTGACAACTTAACGCGGCATACCAAAGCTTGGGCGATGTAGGGCGACTTGACTCAATTTAGCGTGATTTTACAGCCGGTTAACGCGACTTAGCGCGATTTAGTGCCATTTAGCGTTGGATGTGGCCATAGTGCCGGAATGAGTGATTGATGCGTGATCGTAGCATCTAGCAGTGATGCAGTAAGCGGTGTTGCTTTGTCGATTCAAGCGAGCTGCTCTTTTGACCGTGCGTCGACGCGGACGTCCGCGGACGGTGACCACCCCGCGAGCGGGATTGCGACTACCAGCACCTAGGCATCGGCCCCCGGGATAGAGGACTCTGTCAATTCAGACGTGTCAGGGAGTGTTCAAGGGAAGCAAGAAGCAACACTGGGCCTTGGTGTGAATAACTGCGAGCCTTCGCGGGACTCGCCATCAATCCCAGCTGCTCCATGTAACTCCACGCACTTCGAAGTGCCAACACACGCATTTCTGCACGTCTGTCAATGGTCTGCACGGGCTCTCAAACCTACGAAATCACCATGAAACACAAGCAGAGCGACAGAACGTCAGTCTATGCACAGCAGCATTCGGCGGTGTTCTTGCTACCGGCGATAGTGCTGGCTTCCCCGGGTAAGGTGGTGTGTATCGGGTAAGGTGGACACCTTCCCCGGGGAAGCGCCTTTCGGCCTAGTGAGCCCGGTACTTGTCTGCCAGTCAACGCATCAAAACATGAACACACGTTGGATTCTGAACACTCCAGCCCTTGATATGTTTACTATATCTAGACAAGAGCGCAGACGTCGTATAGACGGCTTCATCAAGCAGGGCTCCGAGCTCGGGGTGGGCCTCCGGCCGCGCTGCGGCACCTTCGAAAAGATCGACACGTTCAGAGTCTGCCAGGCTGTTGTACCCGAATTCATTAAAAATGTATTGGCAACCTGGACTCGTCTGATGCTGATACTACTACTTATTTTATGCAGCGGGTCAGGGAAAGCCGGGCCACATACCGGGTATGTGGCAGGTGTACAGTGACGTCAAGGGCTGTGATAAACAGAAGTAAAAACTTTGTGCCAAGTTGTTTGTGAACGTTGAGCAGGAAGCAAAGGCAATAGATGCGTGCTGGCGCACAAAGCTGGCTTGCCATGATGTTAAAACCCTCAGGGTTGCTGACTTACAGCCACTCGACACGGCCGGCTTGTCTAGGTTAGTTGACTGTACTCCAGTAGCTAGACCAAGTAGGATTACCACTCACAGTGGGCGACAAGAGATCGATCACAGTGCAAACAGTGTGCCGAAGCGGTTCGACAGCACTCATCAAGGCTGATGGCAGGTGCTCAGGCCAGGGGTTAGAGCTTAACAAAGCATAGCTGCAGCCGCATCATTTTACACAGCAGTACCACATGGTATGCATGTGGTGATATGAACATATCCGCAATGGCACAGCACTGGCATGCTGCACCGCAACTGGCATCCTTGATGAAACAGCAACTGCAAACCACTTCTTCAAGAAGTTGCTGTACTTGGCTCGTAATTTTGCGCACCACAATAAGCAAAACCTCATCGTCCTTACTCGTGTGTGCCTGGTCACACTCACAGACACAAGCAGCTTATTGTGATACTGCCACTCTCATAAAGAAGAAACAAGGACAGAAGCTTCACGCTGACAGTGACCAGACTGGATCAATTGGCCTCACAAGCAATGGCCTAGCTATGCTACACTACAAACACGTAAGCAGCCCCAGAGCATGCCATGTAACTACATAAGTGGGCACAAGCCACAAGCTACAACAAAGAAACGGCAACCCACCAGGCTCATCACACCGACTGACTGCCCACCCAAAACTCTATCCCCAGCGTGACTGCCAGCCCTTAGAGGACCAATGCAGCACAAGCACTGCAGGCAATCAAATGGAACTCCCCAACCAGGCACTTCTGTCACAGGGCACAGCAGATGCCACATCACACCACACTCCATAGCCACAAAAGGCTTCAATAGTTCACCAGACTGACACAATACTACACCGATCACAAGTTCTAGTGCCTAACAGGAGCCCGTGAAGGCCCCGAGGCACATGCATACGCTGTACTACTCCCCCAACCCCGGTTGGTTCAGCCTTTCATTCATTGGTGTTCA
>NSMO01014677.1:0-14212 GCA_002588565.1 Coelastrella sp. UTEX B 3026 | reverse complement strand
CTGCTTTGTGACGCTACAGCTGCTACAACCTTGTGGGCAGTTTGACCAGCTGAAACCGCAGGTGCGTGCAAAACAGACCAAAGACTCTTCACCATGTGGCACAGCAAGCATGTATAACCCTGAGTCAGCCCTTTAGCACAGTCTTCATTGCACTCTCATCATACCATCACCAGACCATCCCAGGTCACAACAGCACAACGCCGACCCCACAGTACAAGCAATCGGCTGCTGATGCCCGAGTTCCTTATCTCCATATCAATACATCATTACACGCAGTTACAGTGTAATGCGAATCAACCTGCGTAAACCATTCCTTGTGATGGGGAAGCTATCACAACCCAACCACAAAGAGAGATCAAACCGCAGAAATCAAGCAGCAGGGACCAATTACGGCCAGAAGCCGAAATCGCCCGCCGCATGGCATAACATCTGTGTTACTAATCATCAAATATACCTAAACGTGTTAGACCGTTGCATACACTGTGCTAGAAAGCTCTAACCAAGCAGCATCAATATTGGGACAAGGGATGCAACCCGGTTCTGAGGCTATATTCTGTCATACAAGTACAATGGCTGTCGGGGCGCCGCAATTTGCAGCCTACAATACAAGTTCCTGCACCACAGAGTGCAGCTCTTGGCAAAAGCGATACAAGAAAACATAAGCTCACTGTCAGCTGCGAGATTGCACTGCACTGTGCGGCACAACGTGACGCCTGGGTCCAGCCTCTGTGCCTACATGACCGCCAATTGTAAGATCAGTACTTGACAGTAGAACTACAATGTTTGAGGCGTCAGCCACACCGCACTCCCTGCTCTCAGATGTTACAAGCACTCGCCTAGCAACACTCCATCTCCACGAGCACATGCGTCACATTGCCAATTCGAAAGATTCACAGGTGACCGTCACAGGCTGCCAAAACCACAGAGTCCCAAAGCAGCATATTTTATCAAGTAATGGCAGGCATTAGCAACAAAAGCAGTCCCTATCAGTCAGTGGGGCCAGCAATTACCAGCTAGTGTGCGCTCCGCGATCCAGTCGTTGCTTCTGTTCTGTGATAAAGTATAATGCGCAATATTATGGTCATTAGATGGGTGCAACACTTTCAAAGGCACTACAGTCGTGTTGTGCGACGCAAAGCGCTGGCTGCAAGGAAGGCTTCCAGTTCAAACCTGAAAGAGATTCAGGGTAACCATCCACAACCAGCTAAGCTATGTGATGTATTGTTGAGCCTACCAGTTCAAACCTCAAACACAGATCCACAGAAGAATGCCAACCTGCTAGATAGGCTGTTTAAGCATGTATGAAATGCATAGAAAAGCAAGCTGTTGATTGCCTGTGTTACAACAGCCTGCAACTACTGCAAGGATACATACAGACTGTACTGCATGTATTGCTGCGCAAACTGGTCTGGTTACACGGCATGCCGAACACCGAATGCGCTTCCCTGTGATCACCATGCTATTGCAAGCCCAGTTCGCCGTGCATCTCCGGAGGCGGTGCAGGTGGGCTCTGCTGCTACTGTTGTGCTTGCTGCTGCACAAGCTGTCTCCAATTCAGAAGGCATAGGTGCTGTGATACTTCGGCTGAAACACCTGGAGCTATCTGGGTCAGCCTTGATATGTGATCGGCTATCATTTGCACGTGATGTCCAGTCGGACAAGAATCATTGCCGCTTTTGCGTAAAGCTGGTGGCATGCCACAGACCCGCACAACCCATGTTAATGCTGCCCTGCATGCGATCGACTGCTGCATTGCGGCCACACTCCGCGGTTGAATTCGCTTTGGATGCTGGAGTTCGTGTTCACACCGCTGCATTGCCGCAAATATGAGCTCCCCTCCTGTCTTGCCATTGTTGACCAAAAGCGCTTGACAGCCGGCTTTCAGGCCTGTAGAGCTCATACACATTTTGGCGATGTCATGTGGACTGTTCAAGTAATTAATAACGCAATGCAAGACATCTTCCAGTCGTGTTGGCACTTGCGCGCAGCAAGCTGTGCCATCCATCGGATCCTGAAGCACACTAAGACCGCACACTGATATCATAACATATGTGCATTACTGAATTTTTACATGATGCGTCTCATTGCATTGAACTGGTTTCAACCTGCAGCTGCGCTTTTGCGCGGGGCCTAACGTTTCATCAAGGCCCCTGGCTGACGTAAAAACAGCCGTGTACTCAGCAGTATATGTTCCAAGGCACCTAAACCTGCTCCAGCCCTCACGCTGGACACGAGCCGTAGCAGTAGGTTTGTCAGTGACTGCACCCAATTATCCTATGGGCAAACGGAGAATCAGGGCCAATCACGACAGTAGGCACAAGGCAGCTTTCAACAATCGTGTGCATTACGCCAATCGGCAGTACCCACGCCAGGTCCCAAGTGCAAATCACCCTCCCTGACACGTGCTTTGCCAGCACAGACGTTGGTGTCACCCAATGCCTCAATGGACTTATGCGCTGCAGCATGCAGCAGACCATCAGCCAGGCCCCAGCAAACGGCTTCTCAGCCATACCACCTTCACACCTTTATTGCCATCCACACCCATTGCTTCAGACCCTTCTGCAGCCGTGCTATTGCTTTTGCAACGGCAAGGAATTCTTTGCTGCCCCAGCTGTCTAGAAATGCACCAAAAGTTGGACCTTGTGCACCTTGAGTGCGGACCTGGGTGTTAGCTGGCTGCCAGGGCAGCGGCGGTGGTCTGCCAGGGCAGCGGCGGTGGTCTGCCATGGTGCGGCGGTGGGGTTTGTGCTGCTGCTATGCTGCTGCTGCGGATTCCAGTGATGCTGCGCCCCTAGCATGGCATTAGCGCTCTGCTTGACATCTGAGAGCAGACGCTACTTGAGCGGGCAGACAGTGCAGCACACGAGGCACAAGGTGTTGAGCCCAGGACATGTCCAATGTTTGATCCGATCTCGCACATCTCACCACCAAGACTTGGTGCCCTCAGCAGATGTCAATGCCTCTTTGTGAGTTGATTTCGAAGCAAAAGTTCTAGAGACCAGGTCATGGTTGGTACCACATATACTGCTAGCATCATTAGTCAACTGACACATTGGCGCACTGACACAGCTGACAATCCAGCCAAGTTACACCACCAACCTGGCAGTACATCCTGGTTCTAGTACATGCACACTGTCCTGCTGGCAACATGGTGGACTTCCACACGTTGCGCTGTTGCAGCTCCAGTAGAGCGACAAAGCAGCACCAGCATGCTCAGGACGAACCTGCAGGCATGTGCAAGCGCAGGTCAGACATGGAGAACCCTTCAGTCAACTCAAAACAACCAGGATATCCCACTGGTGTCTTGGGCTGCCAAAAAAGGCCGTGTGTGCATGCTGTGTGGCCGACAAGAACTCATTGGTTATCGAAGACAAGCCAGAGGTGTCCTTGAAATGATATCACAGATGGTATGTCTAGATCGATGGCTGGGGGTTGCTGACCTCAGGTTACGGTAAACACGCAGCCCCTGAAGCTGCACCACACGCGGTCTGCCTGAATACAAAGAATTTGACAACAAACGCCACTCCTCAACCTTACTTTTTGATCTCTGTTGCTGGCCCTTACCTCTGCTTCGTCCAGTCAACGGCCTGTACCCCTGTGAGCAATGGGTAAGTTCCGGGTTACACAGGAGTCTGTTCAAGTTGTTGCCGTGGGCAGTGCCAACCAAAAGGACGCCACGCTGACTGCGTCCTGCAGCTACTTCCCAGAGATAAGGAGACACTGAAACAGTTGAGCCCTGAACCCCAACCTAGGGTTTAGGGTCTGAACCCTGCTAGTAGCAGCACTGCAAGGTTCAAAGCACAACTTCACGACTTCAGAGGCATGCAGCACACTGCTTAACTTTCTGGTGCAGTAGAAATGCTGGATCATGGCATTTCCGCGGGGGGTCAAATCCCAGAGAGTGCAGGCATGCAGGCATGCAGGCGCGATGCAGGCAAGATGCAGGCGCGATGCAGCCAAAATGCAGGCGCGATGCAGGCAGAATGCAGGCACGATGCAGGCATGCAGGCAGTCAGGTTGTACTTGCCATCGCATGTGGCAGAGTTCAGCTCAGCGGCTTATCGTACTAGTGTATAGAGGAGTGATGAGTACATTACATGTGTATTGGGAGCTTGCTGCAGCGATTTGGTGGGTCTTATCGCTCTGCTGTCGCGACTGCCGCAGAAGCACCGCAGTACACTTCGATATGCTTTCTAACTATAGAACCTAGTTAGAAGTACAGCTGGCTGCCCCATCAAGCGCGGTAGCAGATCATGCAGGCGCGATGCAGGCACGATGCAGGCGCGATGCAGGCATGATGCAGGCGCGATGCAGGCACGATGCAGGAAATCTGCCTGCACTCTCTGGGATTTGACCCCCTGCGGAAATGCCATGTGCTCTCAGCATCAGAGCTTGTCATCATGAACAGCACAGAGAGCAGCCGCTGATTGAATCGTGCAGTGGAGGTGGAACCGCGGATGCTACAATCTGGGATGGGTGAACGCTGCTGGGGTCAGGTATTGCGCGATGTCAGTCTGAAGCCTGCAACTAAGAACCAACTGAGCAAATAGTGGTACAGTCTGCGGGTCAGTCCCACACACTAAGCAGCACTGTAATGGGATTGTGCGTCTGCCAACATTTTAATATATATTTCTGTTCAAGGACGGGTCACCTGCCATACAGTATGGCCCTGTGCCAATTGGCAGAATTTGGACCTTGCACCATGCTAGGACAACAGCTTGTAACACAACTGCAGACTGATTGAAAGCAATCATTCACTACAAGTGGAACTGCAGATGGTTCTGTTTGCATGGGGACGTGTTTTCACACAGTTTGTCTAAGGTGTCGCGCAGTGCCAGTCTGAAGCCTGCAACAAGAATCAAGAGCAGTACGATTTGTGGATCAGCCTGATGGTCTCACACACACTAAACAGCACTGTAATGGGATTGTGCACCTGCCAACATGATTATAGATTTCTTCTCAAGGACAGGTCACCTTTCATACGGTATGATGGTATGCCATGCAAGAGGCTACAGGTCCTACACAGCACGAGAGGACGTCAGCTTCAGGATTGGTTACAAGTGCTGAATTATGTGGAACCAATCGGTACAGGTGGCAAGTTTGCATGCTTGCATCAGGACAGCCGCTCTACCAAACGGCATAGATATCCATATAAAGCTGTTTGCTTGTGGAAATATTGCAGATGATCCAGCGACAACATGTCTCATTGCACAATACACCACATATGAGTTGTGCTCAGAATGTCTGGAATGTTCAAGCTTACAGAATAAGGCAATGTAACTCTTACACACTGCCCTTGGTAGCTCAGAGTCGGCCCTTTTTCAGGGAGCAACCTTGCCATCCTTTGCCCTGTCTCACCAGTAACAGGCGCTGAGCGTGCTCCACATCAGCGAGAGCAATGCCCTGTGCAACAGCTTGTGCTGTTTGTACTGCTGACTGCTCCTGGGTCCCCCTCCTGCCCACCTGTCCAACTTGGTGCCAGGGAAGCACTGGAGTACAGCGTTATGTAGCTTCATTGTTATGAAGCTACATCGCCCCATGCCCGAGCTGACAGCACTGCCATCCTTCATCGCGGCAGCTAAGGCCAAGGGTAAGGTTGCTGATAGCAGTAGCCCGACTGCTCCACGTGTTTGTGGCCGTTGATAGCAACTCACCAGCGGCATGTGTAGCTGAATAAAGGGGCAATGGACGCGTCCGAGCGGTGCGCTGGCGGTACGGGGCGGTGCAAGGGTTCACACCTGAGGAAGTTCAAATCGGTGTGGGACGTGCAGACCGGCGACTGCGCCCGTCAGCGCGAGTGCATGTACTACGCCCTAGCATTGTTGTATATCAGGTTTCTCTAGCACGCCTGCCACACGGAGGATACAGCAAGGCAATTCAAATATGCTTCCCCCTTGCTACTCGATCGCCCATGTTTGCTACACTGTGCAATTGAGGGTGCTACCAGCAGAGTTTTGAAACCCATTTGCGCTTGAGCGTGCACTCTGAGACAGTTGCGCCCAGCTTGATACTCGGCAAAGCGTGACCACTATGGTCTTGGAGGCCAAAACAGATGCCCCCCAGTTAGAGCTAGATCAGTCATCGCAGGCGGGCTTCTGCAAGTGGTTTCTGAGCTTGCCCCAGGTCAGCATGCACACCTTTGTTCTGACAAGCAGCGCATGCTGTGCGGTTGCCTCCGCGGTTCATGGTCAAATGCAACATTACACTTGCACTGAAGAGCCTGGGGGCTGCCATGCATCGTCTGCGCGGCCACGCTCGCAAGGTAGGCCCTTGCGCAACCCCTACTGCTGTCTTGTTTGCTGTCTACGCAGGATCCTCAGGTGGCTCGTTTCATTGACCGCAAGGCAAGTTAGTTTCTTGTACAGGAGTCTGTGAATGAGAGTTACTGGGGTGACGCTGACTCGTAGGCAGTCTCACAGCCCTCTAGCACATGCGCAACATGCTGAATCTTCTTTACCACGCTGGGGCCGCTGGCTAGCCACAGGCGGCTCTTCAATCCTCGTGCAAATCATCAGCAGCTGTTTATCGGAGCAGTCTTCACTCAGCCGGCCAGCCAGGCGGGACTCAGCCGGCATAGGGGCCTCAGCATTTGAGCTTGGTAGGCTTGCAGCTCATCACCTGCGGTGTCAAACTGATTACACTGCAGGGCTTCTATTCTGTCCATGGGGAGAGTGCTTTATTCATTGCACGTGACTTCTACCGCACGTTGGCTGTCGTGAAGTACATCGGAGGCCCTCCGCCAGCCACTACACCTGCAGCAAAGACCCCAGGCACCACCCCTAAGAGCAGCAGCAAGACAGGGTTACCCTCAGTGACGCTAAACCGCACTCTGTTTGAGACAGTTCTCAGGGCTTTGTTACTCGAGGGCGGGCAGCACAGTGTTGAACTGTGGGAGGGTTCTGGAGCCAACTGGACACTTACAAGGTCTGCTTTGTAGCATCCCCACATGTTGATCGAGCTCACTCTTGCACATTGGTCGCGAGGTGGAATGGTTTATACATAACCCTCGGTGATGACCAGCAAAGTGGCGCGAGCCGTGCATATGCTGCCAAGCTGCGCATGAGGTTGATTCTTTGGCAGAGAAGGTCGCCCGCCCCTCAAACACAGTAGTTCACCTGCTGAATTCTATTGCGCCCCAACTTAACCTAGAGGTCTGACAGCAAGTATTCATTTCTATCCACCCGTTCCTGCAGGCAAGCATCGCCTGGCAGGTTGCAGGCCTTTGAAGATGAGCTCTTCCGTGGTACTGCATCAGCAGCAGGTGCAGGAGCAGCAGCAGCAGAGGTCCCGTACCTGGCAGCAGTGTGGCTCGGTAGCAACGAAGGCCAACGAGTAGTGGGAGTGGCTTTCCTGGATCCAGCTACAAGGTACGAGGTTAGCCAGGGTTCTTGCAGTACTTGCATTGTATACTAATGTCAAATAAAGACACAGCAGCAGTTATTGCGCAAGGAACAGCAGCGCATGTGTATGTTGCAGCAGCAGCACACAATGATCAGGCGAGCCGGCTTTGGTATTACTAATGTCCCAGCTGGGTACTAGTCATGGACCCCAGATAGGTCAGCAACCTGCCATAGTCTGTACAGCTGATGACCCAGCAGCACGTCACAACCCATGCTGGTTCGTGTGCAGGGAGCTCGGCGCCTGTGAGCTCTTTGATGATGACCACTTCTGTGCTCTCGAGGCGTTGCTGGTCCAGTTGGGGGTCAAGGAGGTGGCAGTACCAAAACTCGGCACTGGAAGGGAGGGGCTCACTCAGGCAGAAGGTCAGTTGGTGCTAGGGCATTTACAAAGTGGAAAATACCTTTGTCTCGTGTTGAAGGCCGCACTCGCTGTCTCTGATAGACAGCTATGGTAGATAATCGGCAGAGGCACATGATGCATTTTCTTGGCGCCTCTGTGAGTTCATGGTTGTTTGCCGGAGATGGCGCACGCTTTTTCCCTGTTGCTCCAAACTCCGTCACTCTATTTGGGGCGCTTGCCTGGTACACAGAAGTAGCAGTCCCCGGTCAGTGGCACTGGATTGGCTGACCCCTACAGCGTGCAGGCTTGAACAACAGCGTGCAAGCCCAAGCTTCAAGGCACACATGGGTGGCGACCCATATGCATGACACTCAGCCTGCTACAGCATTCATATGGCATTGGCTCAATTACTTTCACACTACTGCACATATTTCACTGTTGCGGAAGCTAAGCTGGTGTGCGCGCGGCAGCTAGTTGGCACTAGCAAGT
The DNA here is from genome assembly GCA_002588565.1 of Coelastrella sp. UTEX B 3026. Taxonomy (NCBI): domain Eukaryota; kingdom Viridiplantae; phylum Chlorophyta; class Chlorophyceae; order Sphaeropleales; family Scenedesmaceae; genus Coelastrella; species Coelastrella sp. UTEX B 3026. Next base: position 5,983 of record NSMO01014677.1, on the reverse strand, counting down.
CACGGAAGCCTTTTGGGGTTCAGGATCTTAGGTTACATCAAAACCCCAAACCCAAATATACCCTACAGACCCAGACCCATGGCCCCTTTGCTCATCGTTGCACATAAATTACTGTGCTGGATGATAGACCAGTGTGTGCTTAGCAGCTGCCCGGGCTCTGGCAAGTAGAGCAGCTCCCTCTTGAGGCTCCAACTAACTTGATGGGGGCGGCCCACCAACCTCGAGGTTCAGCAAACCCTTACTCTACAGGCCCAGACTCACGGCCGCTTTGCTCATTATTGTGCATAGTTCACTGTTATGAATAGACCAATGTGTGCTCAGCAGCTGCACGGGCTCTGGCAAATCAGGGAGGTTCAGCAAACCCTTACTCTCCAGCCCCACACCCATTGCCCCTTTGCCTTTTACTGCCACATACTTCACTGTTGTGGATGATCAGCGATGTGTGCTGAGCAGCTACATGGGATAGCAAACAAGGGAAGCTCCAGTCAAGGCCTTTGAACCTGAGGTTCACCACAAGCTTACTCTACAGCCCCACATGCATAGCCCCTTTGCTCGTTGTCTGTACATACTCCAATGTTGTGGATAAATCAGTGTGTGTTTAGGAGCTAATGCCTTGGCACTTGAAGCCTCAGTCAATGCTTTTGAACCCTGAGGTTTGCCAACCATACCCTCCAAACCCACACCCATGGCCCCTTCTTCAATGATTGCATATACTTCACTGTGGGAGCGCGGGGCCGATGGCCATAGAGCTATGGCTGGTGGGTATATGAATATATACTTGACTGTTGTGGACGATAGAACATTGTGTGCTTATGTGCTGCACGGGCTCTAGCAAACAAGGGAGGCTCCAATCAAGCCCCATCACAATAAAGTTCAGCAAACCCTCAATCAATGGCCCCACAACACCTTGCTCATTACCGTATACGACTTAATTGTTTGTCAATATCAAAAGAACTGTTTTGCTTATATTGATGCTCGTACACAGTAACCTGCTGCTGTAGTGCTTATAAGTAAATAACATCGTGCGCCCCGTTTGCACGTGGGTACTGGAAAAGCCCTGGGAAACGACCGTAAGCCATGCAGAAGCTTTGCATATGCTTCAAAACGGCTGACAAGCTCCGTTTGAGCCAGTCACGGACCCAGCTGCACGATGTTGCACCAAGTCGCTTCGACTGTTTGCTTACAATTGATCAAAAGCGACATGCGTTTTTCGCGTTTTATAATGATTAGCGTGACAAACAATTAGGTTGTATACGGTATTGCGCATACTTCACTGTTGTGGGTGATCAGCCGATGTGTGCTGAGCAGCTGCACGGGCACTGGCAGATCAGGCAGGCTCCCACCAACCCCCAGATTCAGCAAACCCTTATCCCCACAACACTTTGCTCATTATTGCACATGCTTCATTGTTGTGGATGATCAGCCGATGTGTGCTGAGCAGCTGCATGGGCTCTAGCAGAAGCCCCACCAACCCTTAACGGTTCAACCTGAGCAGTTTCTTACTCAAGACCCACACTGATGCCCCCCCCCCTTTGCTCCTGCAGGCACCCCAGGCGGTACTGCTGCCACCAGCAGCAAAGCTGGTGCTGCTGCAGCTGCTGCTGAGGCTCGTCGCCTGCGTGATGCTCTGTCACGTGTGGGAGTCATGGGGAGTGAGGTTGCAAGGCAGAGCTTTGCTACAAAGAACTTGGAGCAGGATCTGGGCCGGCTACTGCAGGTGAGGCTGGCCATCCTCTGGCTTACGCAATGTGTTGACGCTGGTTATTACACACCAGACACTTTTGTAGCGGTTTTATGTTGATTCTTATATGTTTCATATGTAGCTGCTGCTGAGGCTCGTCGCCTGCGTGATGCTCTGTCAAGTGTTGGTCTCATGAGCAGTTAGGTTGCAATGCAGAGCTTTGCCTCAAAGAACTTGGAGCAGGACCTAGGGAGGCAACTGCAGGTGGGGCTGGTCACTGTGTGGGTTACAGTATGTGATGACGCGAGGTGTTGCACGTCAAGACACATTTGTGTGCCGGATTGATTGGTAGGTTCTACACATCATTTGATCCTTCGAATTCGTCCTGGCTATGCTGAAATACATTGAACGACCCATGCTGAGCATCCTACAGGGCTGGCACGTAGGTATAAAGTTTGCCTTTGCCTGTAAGCTGTGCAGAATGTTTTTTTGTTCCAGCACACTGTCTCCCTTTGCACCTCAACATACACCTGCCGGGTCTTGCCTCCTGCTGTGGCCCACTTTGTTTGACTTCAATTCGTGTTTGACTTTGACCTCGTTTGACTTGACCTTGTTCGACTTTTGTTCTGTATGCTTTGGCGATGTGAGCGGATGGGAGGGATTGTTGAGTCACCTCGACGTTACCCTCCCTCAACTTACGCTAGCGCTCTATTTAAAGCGCTACGCGAAGTTATCCATTCATTCATGTGTCTGCTTGTCCTGCAGAGCGGGTCAGTCGAGCAGCATCGAGATGTGCTGGAGCGTCCCTCAGCCGCAGCAGCCCTGGCAGGACTCATCAGTTTTGCAGCACTGACCAGCGACAGCAGCGGCTTGGGGAAGCATCAGCTGTGTCTGTATGACCCAAAGAGGTGCGGGACTGTGTTGCAGCTGCTGGGATTTGGTGCTGGCCAATAAGCTGTAGCCAGTCTGTCCTTCATCAACTTTGAGGCCGCTTCACAGCGTGTGTAATGGCGGCTTCAGTCTACGTCGTTAGGAGCAGTCTTGCCTTCAGTACGTACAGACGGAAGCAACAGTCAGGGCCTGCATGTCTGTACGGAGCATGATTTGCAGTGCAAAGCCTTCATGGATTTGGTGACTGCGCAGTAGTGACTGCTGCTTGGTAGATAATCAACATGGGCGTATGGTTTCTGCTTGCCAGACGACTTCTGCATTGCAGGCTGAGAGACACGTGATGCTTATGTGACACATGCTTCAGTGATAAAAGCACTGCTTTGGGTGTTTTTGTTTCCGCCTCCGAAATGGGGCGCGTGGCCGATGGCCATAGAGCTATGGCTGGTTGATAATATAATTTGACGTTACATCCTTTTATGATGCATGCTTGGCCTGTAGGTTTATGCGGCTGGATGCAGCAGCAATCCGTGCACTGAACGTGCTCCCACAGCGGCTAGACGGCGCAGCTAACTTCAGCTTGTATGGGATCATGGCAAGGGGGAAAACAGCTATGGGCAAGAGATTACTCAAGGTGAGTGAGCTTGCGGGGCTGATTCTACATACCTTATTGACTCACAAGTTTTACTAGCTTCATACACAGGTTCTTGGGGTTTGGCTGCAGCTGCTTACGGCTGGAAACACATTGGCGGCGTTTTTACTGACACAATGAGTCCCTCCCGTGCAGTGTTACTGTATGTGACCTCCCCAAGTCAGAAGCTGTTCTCTTAGACTGTTAGGCTGAAATGATATTGAACCTAAAACAGCTATGGGCAAGAGATTGCTCAAGGTGAGTTGGTGAGCTTCCGGGTTTGATTGTAAATGGCTTGTTGACTCACGAGGCTGTTTGCTTGTGAGGGCTTAGATGGACTATAAGAGTCATCTGTGACTCATTACAAAACTTGTTTACATGCTCGGAACATAATTACCAGCTCTACTATGAGCTGCAGCCCCTTACGGCTGGATACGCATTGGCTGCTATGTTCACTGATGGTTTGAATCCCTCCCAGTGCAGTGGTGCTGTTTGTGACTTATCAACTCAAAATGTCATCCTCACAAACAGGTTCCAGATGTTTGTTATCTACTCATTTGTTTATTTATGATTTATTTGTTGATCATTATATGTCCTGCAGCTACACACGACTGTAGAGGCAAGGGCTGCTGTGTCCTATTATTCTTGAGTCCCTCCCAGTGCAGTGTTTCTGTTGGGCTGAAGTCATAATGAATGTAATGTGCGGTCCAATAACATCGCAAACTCCAGTGCTACTAGTTAGCCCCTTGCGTGCCGCTCCTACTCAAGCTGGTCAGGGACTGACCAGTGCCGCGGAGTCCACAAGAAGTCCTGTGCCTACATAACTGATAGTAGCATCTTATCGGCAAATGGCAGGGAATGTGGAGTCGCCTCGGCACAGGCTCGTAACCCTCCTTCAACTTACACTAGCGCTCCCTCAAAAGCGCCACGCGGATTCATTCATCCGTTCATTCCTCATCTGCTGTTGTTGCTCCTGGTGGCCGCAGTCCTGGTTGAAGGCCCCTCTGATTGACCCGGCAGCTATCAAGCAGCGACTGGACCTAGTGGAGGCCATGGTGGTTGATCAGGGCCTGAGAGAAGGCGTCAGGGAAGCCTTGAGGGGTGAGTGTCAGCCTTGCTTGGATGTTAAGCGCGTCCGAGTACGCATGGCAGATATACCCTAGCTGGCAGATGTCTATTGCAACTTGCAAGCTCAGCAGAAGTGAGCTAACTGTGCATCCAAGTGCAGCTCAACCCAGGCGAGCTGAAAGGATTTGGCACGGCTAATCAGCATACTTATGGTGGTGGTATGTTGGTACATGATTGACCGGACTGCTGTCGTGTATGCTGCACAGGCATGCCAGATATTGAACGTCTGAATCGCAAGCTCGAGTCTCAAAGGGCAAGCTTAGCTGATCTGTGTCAGTTGTACAGAGCCAGCAGTGCCTTGCCAAGGTTGGAGGAAGCACTACGGTGCCATGAGGTAAGGGCCTTGTTACATAAGCTACCCACCAGCCATAGCTTTATATGGGCATCAGCCCCGCACCCCATTGAAAAGGCGGAAACACCCTTGTAGTACCCTTGTGGTTCTGTTCATCAGCTCTGGCTGTGTGAACTGTATGCAACCCTGGACACGCAGCTGGACAGTTACCTCAGTGAGCCGATGCAATCATGATCCGCCATGGCAAGGCTTGCTCAGAACAGTACGTAGTCATCCCGTTGCAACCCGAGAGCTGTTACCAGACATTGTAGTTCGATTAGTCGTAGTTCTTGTTATCTTTGGCAGCAACCTTCCAGTAGCAGGAGGAAGCACTATGGTGCCATGAGGTAAGAGCCTTGTACCCTTGTGGTTCTGTTCATCAGCTCTGGCCGTTTGAGCAGTGTGAACCTTGGACGTGCAGCTGGACAGTTACTCAGTCAGCCGATGCAAACTTGAACTGCCATAGCAGAGGTAGCGTACTCGCCAGCTTCAAAATGCGTTCCTCTTTGCCGCCTCACCCAACCTCTCAAAGTTCTCGGTGCGTGTATGTGTGTAGGGCTCTGCTGCTGAGCTGCTTGTTAGCCGTTATGCTGACCCGCTGGCCAACCACCACGATGACGAGCACCTAACAAAGTTTGAGCTGCTGCTGGAGGCCTCCTTGGACTTGGAAGCGGTCCCACATGAGTATCTGATCAGCCCAGCATATGATCAGGAGCTGCAGGTAGGTGCACAAAGGCTACAGCTAGCTGGCTGGGAGTGAGCTTGTTGAGGCCTCCTTGGACTTGGAAGCTGTTCCACATGCAGCCCAGCATATGATCACAAGCTGCAGGTAGGAGCACGCAATGTGTCTTACACGTCATTGATGGTGGCTTCCGATCATTTGTTGTTGATCTGCCTGCGCACCTGCACTATCTCATCTAGGCTACAACTAGCTGGCGGGGGGGGGGGGAGCTGCTGGAGGCCTCCTTGGACTTGACAGCAGCACCACAACAGTGCTTGATCACGCCAGCATATGATCAAGAGCTGCAGGTAAGGAGCACACAATGTGGTCTGCATATCAACTTATGGTGGAAACCAATAAGGCAAGAAGAAGCGAACAGAATCGGCGCGAAGGCACAGAATCGTGCAAAGAAGAAGAAGCGAAGCGCGCGCTTTGATGGTTGAGTTGCCTGACACCTGCACTACCTCATCTGGGCTACAGCTAGCTGGCTGGGAGTTAAGTTAGCTGCTAAAGGCATCCTTGGATTTTGGAAGCGGTCCCACATGAGTATCTGATCAGCCCAGCATATGATCAGGAGCTGCAGGTAGGTGCACACAGTGGACA